>JAJJKW010000337.1:0-44917 GCA_023805745.1 Isotricha sp. YL-2021b | reverse complement strand
CCCCAATCCCCAATCCCCATATTTGTATATCCAAATTTTATTCATCAATCTGAATTTTTAATATTTTTTTGAAAATTTTTTATTTTTTATTAAATTAATAAAAAATAACTAACATAAAAAAGTTAAAAATCAAAATAATTTTTTAAATAAAATGCCACTAATCATCAAATCAAATAATTCATCAATAACAATAAATGCAGGAAATAATGATACAATAAAAAGAATAAAAGAAAAGATTCAAGAAAAAGAAGATATTCCTCCAGAATTACAAAGATTAATTTTTTCAAATACAATTTTAGAAGATAACAAAACTTTAAATGATTATAATATAAAGGGAGAGGAAACAATTGAATTAAAAACATTAATTCAAATTTTTGTAAAAACATTAACAGGAGAAAGTATTGTAATTAATATTCATCCTGATGATACAGTTTTAGATCTTAAAAAATTAATTGAAAAAAAAAAACCAGATATTAAAACTAAAATGCAAAGAATAATATATGAGGGAAAACAATTAGCAGATGATAATAAGAATTTAAAAGAATATAATATTCAAAAAGAAGCAACATTGCATTTAGTTCTAAGATTAGAAGGTGGAGTTTTTTAGAATAATTTATAATAAATGATATTTTAAAATTATATTCAAATAAAAAAGAACAATATAAATTAAGAATTTTAATATCTTTATAAAATTTTTTTCAATAACATTTTTCGAGATTAATTCCATAAATTTGAATAACTTTAGTATCTGTAGCTCAATAAAATAAAAATTCTTGTTTTATTCCAAAATTTCAAGGATAAATAGAATATTTTTAAAACCAATTAATTTAATTTTTCTTTGTTTTTATTCATTTTAATAATGAAATTCCATCATTCTAAGATAAAATATAAATTATTTCTAAATTTTTTCTATTATCATCATAAGATTTAATTGTTTCAATATGTTTAATATTTTCATCATTATAACTAAATATTGAGAATAAATCCTATATTCATATTTAACATAAAAAAATAATTATATTGGGAAAAAATTATCTGTCTCGGTTTGACTTGAATTTTATTCTTTTATTAGATAATATTTATTCTCTATTAATAGAATTTTTTATATTGATATTGAAATCATATGAATCATTATATTCCTTAATCAATGAAAAAAATAAATTTTTTTCAAGAGTTAATATTCCATTTTTTTTCATAATATGAAAAAAAGTTAACCAATTCTTATTTTTTTATAATCCTATGAAATTTCATCTATTTTTTTACTTTTATTGAATATTCATTTGTTTTTTTCCAGTATTGGATTCATTAACAAAATAAAAATATTGTTTTTTTTTGTAAAAATTCAAACTTTTTATTTCCTCGATTCCTAAACATTTTTTTGATTCTCCTATTTTTTGATAAAAGAAAAGTATAATCCATTTGATAATGATTTTAACTTATTAAAATTCTTATCTTCAATTCATTATTTTTGAATTTGATTGTTATATGAAAAAAGTGAAGTATATATTTGAGATTTTATGTTTCCTTACAAATATTGTATTTTAGGTTTTTATATTTTCTTTGGGAAAAAAAAATTCTTTACTTTTCTAAATATATCATAGATGAAAATAATTAACTATATATTTACTTTATAAAAAAGTTATTTTATTTTTTTAATAAAAATAATATTTTAATAATAATAACAAGGTTTAATTAATATTAAAAATTAAACATTTATATAAGAAATTTCTTTTTGTATATAAAAAATAGAATAATGAGAAATTATAATAAAAATTAAATACCAAATTAAAATTTACATAATAATATATTTTAAACATTTACTCAAAATTAATTTTTATTTATAAATCAAATACTCAAACTATTTTTCTTTATTTGTTTTATTTTTTTTTTCTTGATATCTAATACATAATTTTTCTAAATTATGAACAAGCATTTGAGAATAATTTCCAATACTTCCAAAAAATTCTTCAGAAACAGGAAAATCAAAAAGAGTTTTCATAGAAACAAAAGTTTGATTATTAGATATTTTACTAAGGAAAAAATTAATTGAATGATGAGGATATTCATGCCATTCATCATATTTTTCTAATTGATAAACTATTAATAATTGAGATTTTAAATTTTGAATTGTTTCAACATGTATTTGCATATTTCTAGGTAATCTATCAAAATTTTTTTTTTCTTTTAAAGATAATTTAAATCTTTGTTTTTCATATATTATTCCTTTATTTTCTTCACTTGTTAAAGTTTTTAATTTTTTTGTACTTGGAAAAAATAATTTAAATAATTCATAATGTAAACATAAATTTGAAATAAAACCATAATTAATATTTATAACTTTGATTGAATTATAAAAAGTAAATAATTGATTTAAAGAAATTGCTTTTGTTAATTTTTTCATATTATTAATTTGCGATTGTTGAAAGAAATTAATAAATTCAGATTTCAAATTAACTTTCGGGAAAAGAAAAGCAAATGTTAAATAAGAATTATAATCAGAAATATTATGTAAATTAAAAATTATAAAAAATTCCAAAGTTTTAGGAGAAGTTCTATATACTTTATATTTTAAATGTAAAAAATAATCTGTTTCAATAATATCTTCAACTTTCATATATAAATTTAAAAACCTTTTATACCTTAAAAAAAAATATGCATTTTTTGTATAAGTATCTTGTCCATTTATTATTATAGGATCAGAAATTATTTTTTTTTCAAAAAAATTCATTAAGTTTCCTAAAGTTTGAATATTTTTTATTATATTATACATTTGGTAAAATGAATAAGGAAAAGTAAATTTAAAAACTAAACAACTTTTTTTTTGTTCAGCCAAATGATTATTAAGAATTTCATAATTTTGTTTTTTCAAAACAATTGCCATTATTTTATAATTAATGGAAATTAATAAATAAATTTATCAATATTTTTAATCTTTATATATTAATTAAAAATTCTTTAATATATAAATAAATAAAAAATTAGAAATTTACTTCTCCTATTTTTTTCAAGGAATACTGTCTTAAATTATCTAATGAAATATCTAATTCATTTATAGAATTATTCATATCATATTTTGAAACAATATTTTGTAAAATATTTTTTAATTCTGTTAAATCTTCTTTTTCATCATCTTTCATATCAAGTACAATTAATTGATAAGCAACATGTTCTAAACTAGTTTTAAGATAATTTAAAAAATCTAATCTTTTTTTTAAGTCTTCTTCATTCAAAGTATTATAATTATATTCAGTTAAATCTTGATTATTATTTTCTAAATAATTTTTTAATTGTTCAATTTCTTTTTTTAATCTATAAGATTTAGAATTCATTACATTTGTTAATTCTTTAATTGAATTACTTTCAATTATTTCTGGATCTGGACTACTTTGAATAGGTGGAGTACAACAAACTCCCATCAAATAATTTTTTTAGTGAATAATTTTTTATTATTAAATTTAAAAAAGTATAAAATAATTATTTCTTTTATTTAATTTATGTTATTATTGGAAATATAATTTTTTAATGTCTTTTAAAGTTGAAAATGAAATTTTAGAAAGAATAAAAGAAGTAGAAAAAACATTAAATTTTCAAATAGAACAATCTATGTTATCCATAAATAATAAAATAAAAGATTTTGTGACAACAATTGAATCAATTAATTCAAAAGTTGAAATTTTAGATAATTATTATAATGAGTATAAAGTAAAAGCAGATAAAATAGATGAATTTTTAGCATTTAAAAATAAATCTGTAGATCAATTAACATCTCATGAAATAAGAATAAATCAATTAATTTCAGAATCAAGTTCAATGAGAACAAAATATGATAAAATGTTTCTTGATAATTTCACTGTTCCAGGATTTGTTGGTGAATTTTGTAAATTTAAAACAATTAGAGATTTTATTGAACATACTATTAAAGAAACTTCTAATTTAAATATATTTAAAGATCAAATGGTTGTTGATGCAAAAAATAATAATACAAAAATAGAAAATTTAATTAAACAATTTACTGGAAGTTTAGATAATTTCACTGATAGACAAAAAGAGACTTTAAATAATGCTAAAAAAGATATTTATAATAAACTGAGAGAAGAAATTGGTAATTTAGATGAAAAATTTGAAGAAGTTAAAATACATAATACAAATGAAGCAAAAATATTAGCAGAAAAAACTGAAGATTTAATTAAAGTTACAAGAGAAACAACTGATTTTAGAGATAGATTAAAAAATTATTTTGAACAAAATTTAGATGAAATTACAAGTGATTTTGATGAAATTAGATTAAATTTATCAGATTTAAATGATGAATATAGTGGAATTAAAGATAAATTTCAAGAAATTATAGATTTTGTTAAAGATTTTAATCAAAAAAAATATACAAGTAAAAAAGAAGATACATCAAAAAAAATAAGAACTTTCCAAAGACAAAAAACAGTAAATATGAGAAATAAAAAAGTTGATTTTAATGAAATAAATAATGATTTTAGTGAAAGACAAGATACTAAAAAAAGTACAAAAAGTTTAAGAGTTGTTAATAATGATTTTGAAAAAGAAGTTCCAGAAAAAAAAAAGAAAGTAGAAATTAATGATATTCCTATATTACATGAAAATACTGAAGAAGATATAGAACCAAAAGAAAAAGAAGAAACAGAAAAAGAAATTGAAAAAGAATCAGAAATAGAAAAAGAAATAGAAAAAGAAAAAGAAATAAAAAAAGAAATAAAAAAAGAAATTAAAAAAGAATCTCAAACATTGAAAATAAAAAAAGAAAAAGATTTTGAAAAAGAAATAAAAAAAGAGCCACAAACAATAAAAATAAAAAAAGAAAAAGATATAGAAAATGAAATAAAAAAAGAACCACAAACAATAAAAATAAAGAAAGAAAAAGAAAAAGAAAAAGATATAGAAAAAAAACCTGAAAAAAGTACATTAAAAAAAGAAAAAGAAATAGAAATAGATATAGAAAAAGAAATAAAAAAAGAACCAGAAATAAAAATAGAATCAAGAATTAAAAAAGAAAAAAAAATTAAAAATAAAACAATAGAAAATACAACAAGAGAAAATGAAACTCAAATTCCAGAAACAAATAATTATTATTCTTCAGATGAAGAAGATTATTCACCAATAATATTATCAAAATTTATAAATCAAAAAAAAATAGATATTCAAAAAAAAAAAGAATTATTACATGAAAATAATAATAATATTCAATCAGAAATAAAACAAAATTTAGATATTACACCTTTAAATATAATTAATAATCATAATTCAAAACATATATCTGCAAATGTAATTGAATTTGAAAAAGGAGTTTATGATTCAGAAAGAGAATTAACTAAAAAAGAATTTGAAGAATTACAATTAAAAAAACATATTGTAAATTTAAGATTAAAAGGAAGAGGAGATAAATCTTTTGGAACTACTGTTTTTAAAGATTTTAATAATAATTTTATGTCAAAAACTAATAGTTATTTTTATAAAACTACAACAGATTTTGGAAATAGAAAAAAAAGAGATTCTATTGATTGTGGAAAAGTAAAATTGAAAAAAAAAAAAAGAGTTATTAATGTTTCTGATATTTTTTATAATAAAGCTAATATAATAAACAAAAAAGTTGAAGAAATTTATGAATTATTTGAAAAAAATAAGTATTAGAATTTATATTATTTATTAATAAAATAATATATTTTTTTTATTTATTTTTATAAAAATAAATGAACAAATAATTTTTTTTTCATTCAAATTATGAAACAATTTTTCAAAGAAAATTTTGGGAAATTAAAAGATATAGTTTCAAATAATTTTGAAAAAGAAAATGAAAATACAAATCAAATAAAGAAAATAATAGATTTATATACAACTTATAATAAAGAAAATTTAAATAATGAAATTCCACGTTCTAAATATTTTGATATTGATAAAACAAATTTAAAACAAAATAATGGATTTTTTTTTTTAGCTTTAGTTTCATTTCATCAAAAACAAGGTTCAGTAGTTGAAATAACTTATCCTTCAAAAGAAATAATTTTAAAAGAATATAATGAATATTTATCTTCTTTTATTGAAGGAAAAACTCCAGAACAAAATTTAGAAGAAATATTTTATAAATTATCTATTTATTGTCTTGCAGATGGTATTCATTTAAATAATAGAGATAATGAAATATTTTTTATTCAAAGTGAAAATAAAGTTTTATATTGTACTTCTTCTTATAGACAAATTAAAACTAATATAAAAGATATTCAAGATGATTTTCAAGAAAATGTTAGAGATTGTATTCAAAAAGCTTTATGTATTGTTTCTTTTAAACCTAATTTTTCTTTTTTTTATGATAAAATTAATAAAACTTTAGATTTATTTATGTCTCAAAATACTCTTAATGATAAACAAATTATTGAAACTTCTTTTCAAAATTTAAATAATGAAGAAAGTTTACTTCCCTTTTATATTTATGAAGATTTTTTAATTAAATTTTTTAATTATAGAAAATTATTTAAATTTTTAGTTGAAGATATTTTTAAAATTATTAGATTAATTCTTTTAGAGAAAAAAATTGTCATTTTTTCAAAAATTCCTTCAAATGGTTCTTTATTTATTATTTCAATTATTTCTTTATTTCCAGGATTATTTTCTTATTCTCAAATTGAATCAATTGAAAACACAAATTATGAAAAATTTTTAAAACAAACTGGTTTTCCTTTAAAAATATTTAATAATAAATATATTATATATCCTATTTTCACTTTATTTGATCTTGATAAAATTTCAAATGTTGATTCATATATTATTGCTTCTAGTAATCCTTTATTATTAAATTCAAAAGAAGTTAAATGGGATTGCCTCATTAATTTAGATGAAAAAGAAATAAATTATAAACAAGATATTCCTGATTATATTTTAGAAATTAATAATATTGAAAAAGAAATGACAAATGAAATAAGTGAATTAATTAAAACTCATGAAAAAAAAGAAGAAAAATATTTTGAAAAGAAAAAAGATAAAGAATTTTTTAAATATTTTTCTAATTCAAAAAGAGATTTAAAAGGTGAATGGATAGTTTTTGATTATTTAAATAAAAACTTTTTTGCAAATGATTTACATTTTTCTTTTAACACAGAATTATATGAAATAATATGTTCAGAAAATATATTTATAAAAGAAAAAATTACAGAATATTTTCTTTCTTTTTTTTATGATTTAAGTTTATCAATAAAAAAAACTTTAACTGAAAGTGATTTAAATTCAAAAATGATAAAATCAAATCCTTTATTAAACGAAAATCCCGAAGATCAAAATATAGGAAAATTACCAACATTAGAAGAATATTGTAGTAATCCTCCAATTTATCATTTATCAACAATATTTAAAGTTCATAATATATTATTTATTTTAGAATATATAAAAACAAATAATTTTAAAATTTGGTTTAAAGAGCATAATGAAATAATATCTTATTTATCTCAATTTTCAGAAGGAATAAATAAAATAGAAATATATTATGAAAATGGAGATTTTTATAATGGAGGAATAAGAAAAGGAAAAAAAAATGGTTTTGGTTCATTATCAATGTTAAAAAAAAAATATACATATATTGGAACATGGAAAAATGATAAAAAACATGGAAAAGGAAATTTATCATCAAGTGAATTAAATAAATATTTATATGAAGGAAATTGGAATTATGATGAAATGGAAGGAGAAGGTTCTTTAATAACAGAAAATGAAAAATATGTTGGTTCTTTTAAAAAAGGAAAATATGATGGTCAAGGTTGTTTAGTTGATAATAATGCTAATATATATAATGGAAATTTTAAAAATGGAATTAAAGAAGGAAGAGGAACATATCAAATGTCTAATGGTGATTTTTATGATGGAGAATTTTTAAATGGTATTTATAATGGAAATGGAAAATTAATTAAAAAAAATGAAAATCTTGTTTTTGAAGGAATGTTTTTAAATGGAAAATTTGTTCAAGGTAATTTTGATCAAAATGGTAAAAATAAAAATGTTTAAAATAGAAGAATATTTAAATTTTCTAAATACTAAAATTCTAAATTATATTTGTAAATAAATTATCAATTTTAATATAAATTAAAATGTCAGAAAAAGAAAGTAAAATTGATGAAAATGAAGAAGAAAATATTATTATTTATGCAATATTAAAAACTTCTAAATCAGTAATTTCAATTACTCAAATTCCATTTAATATAGGAAGAAATCCTTCAAATAATTTAATAATAGATAATTTAAGTATTTCTAAAAATCATGCTAATATTTCATTTGATGATTCAAATGAAAATTTTATTATAACTGATACTTCATCAAATGGAACTTATGTTAATGAAACTAAAATCTCGAATAATAAAATTAATTTATATTCTGGAGATACTTTAAGATTTGGAAATGATAAAGAAATTTATACTTTTGAAAAAATGTCAAATAATGAAGAAACTGTTATTTATCCTAATTATAATTTAAATGATGAAAATAAAATTTCTTTAGTTAATTTTAATACTTATCAACCTTCAAAAATAAATCATTTATTTGGAGATAATAATCAAAATGAATTGAGAAATAGTTTAATATCAAAAAATGATCAAAAGCAAAATCAATTAATAGAAGAAAATGAAAGATTAAAATTAGAAATTGCAACTTTAAAAGAAAATATAAATCTTCAAGAAAAAAATTATTTTATTGATATGAATAATAAATTAGATGATATAAATGATAAAATACTTTTTAATAATACAATTGCAGATAAAGAAATAAATAATAATTATGATGTAATTTTAATCAAAAAAATTAAGAATGAATTAATTCCAGATTGGGAGAAATTATCTACTGATGAAATTACAGAAAAAGTTGATATAATAATTGAAAATTATAAAAAAAAAATTGAATTTAATAATATAATATTATCTTTAGAATCACAATATAATACTGAAGTTACAAATTTTAATTTTGTGTTGCAAAATTATGATAGAAAATTACAAGAAATTTTTAATCAAATTGAACAAATGTTTAATGGGAATTCAGGTGATAAAAGAGATTTAACAATTAAATATCTTTCAAATCAATTAAGTTCTTTAATTGATCAAAGAGAAACAAATTTAATTACAATTAATCAATTAAAAGGAGAATTAATTAAATTACAAACTTCATATAAATTAGAAAAATCCAAAAATAATAAAAATAATGAAAAAAATGATAATTTAATGACAATCAATAAAAAATTAGGTAAAATTGAAAATGAATTAAAAAATATTAATCAAAAATCGGAATTAACAAAAAATTCTTCTCAAAAAATAATGAATATAAAAAAATCAAATTATGATAATCAAATGAATTTTCAAAATTATCATTCCCCTCCAATTAATTATCAAAATTATAATATTCAGCCTATTAATTTTCAAAATTATACTACATCTCAAAATAAAAATCTAAATTCAGGGAAAAACAATAAATTTAATCAACCTACTTTTAACAGATTTTTCGCTGAAACTTTAAATGAATTAAATCAAAAAAATAAAGAAATTGATGTTTTAAATTCTAAATTATCTAAAATTACAAATAAATATACAATTGATGCTAGTAATATGTATAAAAGAGAACTTCCTAATATTGTTAATACAGAAGAAAATAAAATAAATACTGAATCTTCGAATAATTTAGAGAAAAAAGATATAATATTAGAAAATGTTATGGATAATAAAAGATTTGAAGAAATTTTAAAGCAAAAACAAGCTTTGTTTCAAAAAAAATAAAATATTATTTTAAATATTTAATTATTAAAATAATTTTTTATACTTATTTTTTAATCTGAATAGTTGTTTTTAAATTATTTAAATTTATGAATAAGAATAACGACATTCCAACTAACTTAATTACTGATTCATCTTCAAATGTTAATAATGAATTTAATAATAATGATTTAATAAATGCTCAAAAATATAATACTCAAACACATTCAGTTCAAAATAATACAATTCCAATAATAAATTCACAAAGAGATAATTATTTCCAAAATCAAAAATATTTAAATACATCTAATTCAAATTTAAATAATTCAATTGAGTCAAATGATTATCCAAAAAGATTTTCATATAATTCTATAAATTTAAAAGATGAAAAAATTAGGTTAATGATAAAAAATGAAATGAATTCTTATAAAAATAATATTCAAAAAAATTCCGTTTCTAAATCTGAATTTAATGAAGGAATAAACGAAGTTTATAGATATTTAAAAAGTTTTAATTCCACTTTAAGAACTATTCAAACTAATGTTGATAATGTAGAAAAAGATAACGAAAAAAATTATGTAAATAAAAAAAATTATGATAATCAAATTAAATATTTGAGTGAACAAATTAATAAGATTTATAATGAGATGAATTTTATGGGTAATGATTTAAAAAATAAAATTGAGAATATTGATTATTCAAAACAATTAGAAAATAATTTATTAAAAGATAAAATTAATACTATTTCAAATGATATAAGAATGTTAAATGAAAATCTAGATTCAAGAGAAAATGAATTAAAAATTATTTTTCTTAAAAAAGAAGAATTTGATAGAAATAAAAATGAAATAAATAATAAAATAAGAGAAATATCTAAAAATTCAACTTCAAAATTGGATTTTGAAAATAAAATAAAAGATTTGAATAATAAAATTAAAGAAAAATCTGAGAAAATGATTGAAAAAGATGATTTTGAAGAAAAATTTAATGAAATAGGAAAAAAAGTTGATGAAATAGATAATAATTATATCAATAAAAATGACTTTGATAATTCTTTCAGAAATATTATGAATCAATTACAAGAAAATGAAAATTATTTTGTAAAAAGAAATGATTTTGAACTCAGAGTCAAAAATTTAGAAAATAAAATAAAAGAAATTGAAAAAAATAATATTTCAAAATATGATTTTAATAATAAAATTAATGATTTAGAAAAAGATATAAAATCAAATGAACAATTAATCACAAACTCAATAGAAGAATTTAACGAATCATTAATTATTACAAATTCAAAAGAAAAATTTACAGATTTAGAAAAAATTATTGAAAATCAAAAATTAGAAATAGAAAAATATAAACAAGATTTTGATAATTTAAAAAGAAAAATAAATTTTGATGCTTTATCAAAAATAAATTTAAATCAATTAAATAAATTAAATTATAAAGAATTAATAAATTTAAGTTATGATGAAATATCTTCAATTCCAAAATTAAAGGATGAAATAGAATCAATAAAATCATTAAATAATGATAATGAATTTGATATAAAATCATTACAAAATCAAATGAAAACTCAACAAAATAAAATAAATGAATATGACATAAAATTAAGAAGTACAAAAAATGAATTAAATGGAAGAAATAGACGTGCTTTAAGTCATAGACCTTCTTTTTCAATTAAAAATGAACCTCAAAATTTCACTTTTCAAAATAATATAGATTCAAAAACAATTGAAGCTTTAACTAAAATTAATATTGATGATTATGCTAAAAATAAAGAAGTTAAAAATTTACAAAATGATATAAAAAAACTACAATCTAAAGTTGATTTTGATAAAATTTCTAGAATAAGATTAGATGAATTATCTGAACTTTCTTATGAAGATTTCCAAAATATTAGAAAATTAAAAAATAATAAAAATAATATTCTAAGAAGTAATTCTGTTTCTGAATTAAAAAATCAAAATGATACTTATAAAAAAAATTTAGAAGAAAATTTAATGAATAAAGTAAAAGATAAAGAAAAAGATTTAAAAAAATTACAAGAAGATATGAATAGCACCCAAAATCTAGTTTTAAGTTTAGATTTAAAAGTTAAAAATTTAAAAAGTCAAATTGAAATTTTAATGAAACAACAACAAGAAAATATTAATAATAAATCAATTTTCACAAATTATCAAGAAATTAAACCAATTATTGGAAATAATAATACAAATAATAATAATGATTTAAAAAGAATTTCTGAAGATAACAAAAAAATAAGTAAAGAAATAGAAAATCTAAAAATTATTTTAAATAATGTTCAAAAAGGTGAAAGTGATAATTTAAATAAAATATATAATTTAGAAAGAAGATATGATAAAAACTTTCAATATATAGAAAAAAAAATATTAGACATTCCTTCAAATAATACATCAACAACTTCTATTATATCTAATCCAAATTATGATAATAGATTAATAGAAATAAATAAACAAATAGAAGAAATAAAAAAAAATAATTTAAATACAACAATTTTAAATATTGAAAGAAGATTATCTCCTCTTGAATTACAAGTTAGAGATATTTCTAAAAATGTTGATTATTTAAAAAAAAATTCTCCTTCTTCTCAAGTTGAGAATTATAAAAATATAAATTTTGAATCATTTGATGATTTAAGAAAAAAAATAAATAATACTGAAAAAACTGTTAATAAACAAATAGAAGATTTAAAAAAAACTAATCAAAGTAATAAAGATGATTTAGGAAAAAGAATAAATTTCACAGAAAATAAAATAACAACATTTATTAATTCTTATAATAAAGATAAATCAAGTATAAAAAATGATATTCTAAATTTAGATAATATGATAAAAAAATTAACTGATTCTAAAAACTCAGTTAATAAATTATAAAGAATAATAAATATATCAAAAAATTAATTTTTTCAAAAAAAACATAATTATAAAATTTAAAAAAAATATAATAATATAAAATCACTATAAGAATATATACAAAAACAATATTTTTTTAATTTAATTTAATTTATTTTCCTCCGCATTATTATTATTCCCTTGCACTTTATTATCAATAGTATTATTTTCACTATATTTTGTATCAGCATTATTATTATTAGTATTAACCTGATTATTATTTTTATAATCATTACAAATTTTATATTCTTTCCCCTTACTTTTTTTTTTAAATTTCTTTTTATTAAAATAACAATCAACAGCACCAAACTCACTAAAAGCATTATAAGCTCCAGGACCAGGAAAATTATCTTTTCTTCCTCCATATTTAAACTTACTACCAAAAGTGATAGATCTTCCACTAAAAAATTTACTATTAAAAAGATTATGTCCAATCATACTTTTAAAATTATAAGCACTGGGTCCAGGACTATCATTATAAACATAATTAAATCGATTAGGTTTCCCGCTTCCAAAGAACGACCCATGAACATTTCCCATTTTCGAAAGAGGATAATTCCCATTTTGATTAATATCAATTCTTGGAGTATAAGCAGCAGGACCAGGAGTATCTCTATTAGGTAAAGGAACATTAAATTTACCTCTTAAAGAATAAGAAGGTGAATTTTTTAATTTTTTTGGCTTATATGCTCCTGGTCCTGGAGCGTCTCTTCCTAATGGAATGTTAGTTGAACAATATACTTGACTACGAGACATTCCAAAAGAAAATAATGGACCAAGTTTTGTCCCTTTGTCAAAATCCCTTTTTATTTCAGCGTATTCACCTCCGAATCTTTTCATTTTTGTAAAATCTGTCTTTGTTCCGTATCCTAAAGATGTTGAACGAGGACTACGTGTTGAGGGGATGTTGTAAAATGTATAGGAATAGGAAGAACGCTTTAAGGAAGGGAAACGAGGAGATTTTGGAAAGGAATACATCATTTTGGATATCGAGTTGTTTAAAGGGTTTTTACTTGCCGTTATTTGGGATTCTGAAGGAGAGGTTTTCATATTTTTTTTTTTAATTTTTTTGTTTTTTTTTTATTTGAGTTTAGGTTTTTTTTTAATATATTTTTTTTTTCTTTTTTTTATGAAAATATTTTTTTATTTTTTTTTTAATTTTAAATTATTTTGAAGATTATAAAATCAATGTTTTGATTATTAATTAATAATGGAACTATTTAAAAAGAAAATATATGAATATACAAATATTAATAATAAAAAAAAGACAAGACAAGTTCTTAAATATAATTATAAAAATATATCTGTAAGAGATAAAACACCAAGAAATTCAGCGTTAAATTCTTCAGGGATTTCAAAAAAAATAAAATATAAAAAGAAGGATAATTCCATAAATAAGAATAAAAATTTTAAAAAAATAAAGATAATTTCACATAATTTAAATAAATATAATTCAACAATTAACTCATATAACAAAGAAAGAATTACTTCATTAATTTTTGATGGAAAATATCATTATGTAAGTGTTTTTAAAGATTATTTATTTTGGGATGACGAAGTAGAATGTTTAAAGAAATATTATAAAAAAGATGAAAGCATTCCAAGAATGAAGAAATTTATTAATTATTATTGTACAATATATAATTCTTTAAATATATATTGTATATATTTTCATTTAGGAGATTGTAGTGAAGCAATTTTTAAATATTATAAAAAAAAGAATAAACTTCAAAGATCAATTATTGAAAAAAATGAAGAAGATGAAAATGATAATAATGAAGTTATTGAAAAAATAAATGGAAATAATAATGAAATAATTGAAAAAATTATTGAATCACATACTAAATTAACTTCTCTTTCTTTAAATTTATCAAAAGTTACTCCAAATGAATTAATATTAGATAAAAAAAGTAATGAAGATATGTCAAAAATTAATACAATTCAAACAACAAGAACAAGTTCTAAAGTATTTAAAAGTAGAAATGAATTAGAATTATTAGAAAAAGGAAAAAAAATTAAAGAAGTTTCTCAAGATGAAACTATTAAATCACTTATTAATAATTTAAATTCACATAAAAAAAAATCTAAAATATGTATTTATAAATTTAATAGGAAGAAAAAAAATATTTTAGTTTTTAAAAATGAAGATAGAATTAAACAAGCTTTATTAAAAATCTCACCTTTAAAAGAAAGAACTTTGAAAAAAGAATCGAGTTCATTAAATAAAAAACTAAAAAATTCAATTAATATTATTAATAATAAAGTAATGTTAAATCAAAATTCGGTTAAAAAATTATATATTAACACAGAAAGTAGTAAAATGTTAATTCCAAAATGTAAGAAAAAAATAATAAATAATATGAAACCTTTTAATTTAAGAGATTTTAATTTAAAAATAAAAAATAATAAAGAAAAATGTTTAACTGAAAGAACACATTCAAAAGAAAAGAAAAAAAATGATTTAGGAATTTATTTTGATAATTTAAAATTAATGAGACCAAAAATTTTAAAACATGGAAATATTAAAAAAATATATTATTCAAGTAGAACTTCTCCAAATGGAAGTAAAAGTATTAATAAAATAATTCATTTTAATAATTTATCAAAAAAAACAATAACAGCAAATAATAGTCAATCAAGTAATTTAAAAGTTGATAATAAAATAGATTTAAATAATTTAAAAAATTTTAGCATAAAAATTTCAAAAAAAAAATTGTAATTAATATAAATGAAAGAATAAATAAGATTTTCCCTTTTTTTTCAAAAAATAATAATAAATATAAATAATAATTATTAAATAAATGAATTAAAAAATATTAAAAAATGAAAAATTAAAAAAAAATGAGAAAAAGAATAATTAAAATAGATGTTTTGAATAAAAGAAATAAAAAATATATAACAGAAGAATTTCATTCATTATCTCCAAAAAGATATATAAAAAAAAATACGAAATATAAATTTCCCAGTTTGGGAAAATATGAATTTACTCCTCCAAATATAGAAATAACAAGAAATATAAAAATTCCATTATTAGAAGAAAAAAAAATTCCAACTTCAATTTCTTTAAAAACATTACAAATAAATAAAAAAGAAATTAATAAAGAAAATTATCAAAGAATTCCACCTTCTTTTAGATTATCTCCTGAATTAAGTTGTTTAGAAAAATTAAAAGAAAATGAAAGATTAAAAAAAAGATTAAGAAAATATTTTGATATAATAAAAAAACAACAATTAAAAAAAGGAGGAGATACTACTGAAAAATTTTTTCGTTCAATTACAAAAAATGTTCTTGGACAAAATAATATTTCTGTTAAAGATATTGGAAGTTCTTCTTTTAAATCTCCTACTTATTATTATAATAATGAAATCAATAACAGAAAAGAATTAAATTCAAATTGTTCTTTCAATTTGTTTAAAAATAAACTTTTAAAATTAAAAATTAATTCTAATAATAAAAATCCTAAAGTTTTTGATGGAAGATATTCTAAAAATTTTCAATCTGTAAATTCGAAATTACGTAGTTTAAATATTGAAAAAAATGATAAAGATTTTTTAAATACTGAACAAGTTATTAATAAAATTTTAACAGAAAATAAATATTAAAATATTTAATTTTATTTATTAATTAATTTATTTATTTTGTATTTTTATTTTGGGGGTTTTAAATAAATAGATTATAAAAGTAAATAACAAATTAAATATTCTTTTTGAATATATACTTTTTTAATTAATTATTTCAATATTCAATAAAAATTTTAGTATGTAAAAATACTTAAATTTTTTTCATATTTTTGATATTAATATTTGATTATTTTAATTCAACTATTTGAATTATCAAAATATAATTCTTTATTTGGTGTATGTATAACCTCACTTATATTTTGAATCAATATTTTTTTATTATCATTTTCTTGATGAAGATATAAATAATTCCAATTATTCTTCATTGCATTATTCATTCTATCAATTAATTTTTGCTTTACATTTTTATCAAAATTTGAATAATTATTATATTGATTATTACTATAATTCTTATTATTTCCCGAACCATTAAAATTTAAATATTTTCTTTTTTTTAATTCAGTTTGAGTTTTTGCTTTGGTTCCTTTAAAAAAACTAAAATTTGGAAAAATTTTGAGATTTGAATTATTTTCAAAAGGAATAAATTTTTGAGTTTTTGCTGAAGAATTATAATTAGTTTTTTTAATTGAAGACATTGAAGAAATAAAATTTATTTTTGAATTTTTTGGAGTTTTTTCAATTTTATTTATTAAATTTTTCTCTGTTAAAGTTTTAGAAATTTTCAGAGGATTATGATTTATAATTTGAACCCTATTTATTAGTTTATTCGAACTATGAGATGATTTTATTTTTCTTTCATTAATATTATTATTACAATTATTGATATTTATATTATAAAGAGAGGCAGATTTATTATGATATTTTGTTTGTACTTTTATTATATATGAACTTATATTAGAATTTTTATTTAAATAACTTTTTAAAATATTTTGATTTTTTTTCTTATTCATTAAAGAAGTTTTTTTATTTTCTAAAGTTTTATTTAATGAAGAAACAAAATAATTATCATATGTCATTTGGTCAAAACAAAGCATAATTGGTTTTTGTTGATTTAATTTTTTTTTTGTTTTTTCATAATGAATTAAATTTTTATTTTCAGTCAAATTTTGATTTATTTTAATTGGTGATTTATTTGTAAAAACAAAAGTAGAATCATTTTTTGAATTATTCTTTAAACTATCTAAACTAGCTGTACGATATTTTATTATTTTAATTTTTTCATTTTGTGTTAATAAAACATTATTTTTTTTAATTTTATTTAGATTTAAAGGACTATTTATATAATTATTAAATAAAGTTTTTCCATGATAAAAATTTGAATTTGTATTATTATTTTTTTGTTCTTCTTTTTTATTTTTACTTCCTTTTTGTCTACTATTATTTTTCTTAGTTTTATTTAATATTTTTTTTTCTTTTTTTTCATCAAATTTTTTTCTATTTACTTTAATAAATGGAATTCCTTTATTTTCATAAGTTAAATTATTAATAATATTATTAACATTTTTATTATTTATATTATTATTATCTTTTTTATTTTTATTTATATTCATTTCATTATAAATTTTATTTAAATTTCTCCTAATATAATTACTATCATCTATTTTTTTATTTGAGGAGTTTAATTCACTATTAGTATAATAATTACATACAGTTGAAGGGGTTTTAATAAATTCTTCTTTGTTTTTATTGTTAATTTCATTTTCGATTTCAATTGAATTTAATGAAGAATCACAATCTTCATATCTATTGTTAATTCTTTTTTTATATTCTATTTCTAATCTATTAAATGAATTTGATAGTCTTAAATATTTATCATCAATTATCATTTTAGAAAAATTTAAATAATCAACTCCAATACTATTTGATAATAATTTATTTTCTTTTGATTTTATCATTTTTTTCTCAGATAATGATTTATATTTATGGATATTGTTAAAGTTAGATTTTTTATTTAAGTTGATATTTGTCTCTAAATTCATTAAATTTTGATTATTCTGTTGTTTAAGTTTATTTTGTTTATTCATAATATTTTTAAAAATTCTTTTCCCCCCTCTCATTTTTTTAAATTTAAAAACTAATTTTTTTTAATATCTTTATTATAAATTAAATAATATAATAAATTAAAAACAAACTTTCTATATTTTTCTTTAACTTTTATATTTAATATAAAATCTTTAATATCAAAAAATTTCTACATAAAAAAAAAAATAAAAAAAATAATATTATGAAAAAAAAATCTGAAAAGAAATAATAATAAATTAAATAAAAAAAAAAATTTCTTAAAAATTAAAAAAAAATCAAAAAAAAATAATAAAAAAAAACGTAAATTAAAAAAACTTATTGTCCACCTCTTCTTCTTCTTCTGGATCCAGTTTCACTAGTAGGTTGTTCTTCACTTTTTTCTTCTTCTTTTTTTTCTCTTCTATTTCTATAACTATATTTAGTTTCAGTAACAATTTCTTCAGTAACAACTTTTTCTCCATTTTCGCTTTTTTTACTACTTCTATAGCTTCTTTTACTAGAATTTTCATCTTCTTTTTTATTATTATCTTCATCATCATCTTTTCTACTTCTTCTACTTCTAATAGAATTTTCATTATTTCTATTAGAATGTCTTGAAGAATGAGTATCTTCTTTTTCATTTTTTTCTTTTTCTTCAATACCATTTATCATAATATTATAAAATTCTTCAAAAGTTAATTCACTTCCAGAAGCTTTTGCTTTTTCTAATAAATCTTTTAATTCTTTTTCAGTAACATCTTCTCTTAATTCTTTTGCAGCTTGAACAAAATTTGAAAGAGAAATTGTTTCTGAATTTGGTTCTGTAAATATTTCAAATATTCTTCTTATTCCTTCTTCTGTATTATCTTCTGACATTTTTTCTGTTATATATTGTATAAAATCTTCACATGTTATTCCTTCTTTGTTTTCTTCTGTACATAATTGAGATATTAAAGAATATATTACTGGATTTTTTTCTTTCATATTCATCGCATCCATTGTTTCTTTTAATTCAAATGGACTTATTTTTCCTGTGTTATCTATGTCAAACATCTCAAATCCTTTTTTTATTTCTTCTATTTCGGGTTGGTCACGCTTTGCTGTACGACGCTTTGACATTTTTTTTTTTTGATGTTTAAATATATTTTTTTATTTTAAATCTGGATTTTAAATTTTATATTTTTTTTTTTTTTGAATTTTTTTTATTTTTCTTTTTTTTTTTAAATGTTTTTTTTTTCTGAATTTTTATTATTTTTTTTTATTTTTTGATTTTTTTTATTTTACTTTTAAACTTTGGTTTTGGTTTATTTTTTTTGGAATAATTTTTTTTTTAATCTTTTTTTATTTTTTTTTTGATTTCATGAATTTATTATAAAAACATGAAATTATTTGGTATTTTATTATTTGTTTTTATTATTTGTAATATTAATTGCGCTTTACTTTTTAAATTTAATCCAGGAGAAGAGCAATGTTTTCAAGATGTTTTTTTTTCAGATAGTTCAATAATAATAAAATATAAATTTTATACTCCTTCAAAAGAAAATCTTACTTCAATATTACATACAATAAGTTTTAATGTAAAATATGAAGATCAAGAAAATAAATTATATGAATCAAAAATAAAATGGAGTAAAAGTAAAGCAACATTTACAGTAGTACATGAAGGAATGTATAAAATATGTTTTTCAAGAAAAAAATATAATGGAAAAGATGGTCCAAAAGATCAACTTTATGGAAATATAAAAATTTCAAGTAATAATATGGATGAAGTTAATTTAGTTGATGCTGTTTCTTATGAAGATATTGATGTAATGTATAATAAAACAAATTATATAAGAGATTTAACTGAAGATATTATAGATTTTCAAAATAGTCAAATGGAAATGGAAAATACTTCTTCTCAAGATACTATTTATTATACTAAATGGTATAGAATTGTTACTTTAGGACAAATTATTATCACTTTATTAATTGGTTTTACACAAATAAATAATTTTAGAAAATTTTTAAAAAGTCAACATATCATTTAATATAAATCTAAAGTAATATTATCTAAGATTAGTTTAAATTATTTAATATTTTTTTTTTGAAATTTGAAATAATAAATAATGAATGAGAAAGAAAAACAAGATTTATGGTTAGATATTTTTAATTTATTTGATAAAGAAAATAAAGGTATAATTCTTATTCAAAATTTACCAAATTATTTACAGTCTGTTGGAATTGTTATTGAAAGAAAGGAAATTAAAAGTAAATTAGAAGAAAATGGAAATAAAGATAAAGATGAACTTACTTTTGAAGAATTATATAATATTTTTAGTTCTATGAACACTATAACAAATGATGAAATAATAAATGCTTTTAAAGTATTTGATAAAAATGGAAAAATAGATAAAGAGGAATTAAAATATATTATGACAAATTTGGGTGATAAATTATCAGAAGAAGAAGCAGAAAAAGTTTTAAGTAATTTTAAAATTGAAAATGGAGAAATTGATTATAATGAATTTTTAAATAAATATAACATAAAATAAAATAAAAAAGAGATAAAATTTCAAAAATATTTTTTAAAAACATATATAGATATCTATATTTAAATTTACAAATTTTTTAATTTTTAATTTTCTAAATTAACCAAATAAACCATAGTTCTCATATTTTTAACTCCTTTACAAGGAAAACAACAAACAGCTCCACATAAATAATTATCACTAATAAGAAGTCTTATTCTTTCAAAATTTTCATATAATAATTTACTTAAAACTACTTTTGGAGTTCCTAAACCATCAACACAAAATTCTACAACATTACATTTATTATTTAATCTTTCACTTACTCTTTCACTTGCACTTTTATTCACTAAATTTGTATTTATTTTACATTTTTCTTCTACTTCAAATAAATAACTAGAACAACATAAATATACTTTTTCATTCCATAATATTATATCTCCTGGTTTTAAATTTTCAAATTTTATATTTGTATTATTTGTTTTTGTTAAATATTCATTACTTGATTCTTTTGGTTTTATTCTTATTTCATTTAATAAATCAAATATATTTTTAGATAATTGATAATAATCAATCATTACAGAACCATCACCTTTTAAATTTGATAAACTAAATGATTCAAAATAAATATCAGAATTTTTACTTTGAAGAGATTCCATTAAATTTGTTCTTTTTGAGCAATTATTATATAAAGAAGGATTCCCATTTTTAAAATTTTCATATATTGAAGTTTTAATTTTGTTTTTATCATTCGCTAATATTATTTTTTGGTCATTTATATAAGTATTAGATAATTCTTGAGTATTATTCATATTTTTTAAACTTTCTATTTGATGATGATTTCTATTATAATTTTGTTCTCTTCCATTATTATTTATTATTTCACCAAAATAAATATAATTTCCTTCAAGACATGGACAATTATTTCCCATTTATTTATTAGACTTATTTATAAAACAGAAATTAATTGATTTTTCATCAATTAAAAAAAAAATAATTATTTTAAATTTTTATTTTATAATATGAATTTATAATTGTTTATTATACATTAATATCATTATCGAGGGAAAAAAATTTATAAAATAATAAATTATAAAAATAATAGTATATTCTAATATATTGTCATTTAATTGTTTAATTGTTTACAAATTAATATTGCTTTTTCATAATCTTTATAAGAATTTATAACATTATTTAGTTTTTCATAACATTCTCCTCTTTTCAAAAAAGCTTTTATATTATTTGGTTCGATTCTAATAACTTCATTTAAATCTTTAATTGCTTCTTCAAATTGATTAATTTTCATATAAATTAAAGCTCTTCGAAAAAAAGGCAAAATATTATTTTTATTTATTTGAATAGCTTTATTATAATCATTAATTGCATTATTAAAATCATTTAATTTAAAATAATTTGAAGCTCTATTAATAAAAAAATCAGGATTATTCGGTTCTAAAGAAATTACAATATTATAATCTAAAATTGCATTTTTAAAATCTTTTATTTGTTCATATAAAAAAGCTCTTTTACAATAAAAGATTTTATTTTTTGAATTTAATTGAATTGCTTTTGAAATATCTTTTATAGCATTTTCAAAATTAATTAAATTTTTATAAGCCCATCCTCTATTATGATAATAAATTGAATTATTTGGCTCTAATTTTATACATTTAGTAAAATATTCAATAGCTTTTTCATAATTTTTTTGTTTATCAAATATAATTGCTATACCATGATAAGCAAGAGCATAATTTTTATCTTTTTCAATAACAATGTTATAATATTCTAAACTTTTTTCAAAGTCATTTAATTTATTATAAATTGTTGCTAAATGATAATAAGGTTGAATTTTGTTATTTATAATTTGAGTACATTTAATAAAATCTTCACAAGCTAAATTATATTGATTTAAACTTTCATAACAAATTCCTCTATTAAAAATAGGATTATAATAATTTGGATAAAAATTAATCATTGATGTGAAATCTTCTATTGCATTTTTATATAAACCAATTTTTTTATATAAACATGCTCTATTAAAGTAAAATTCAGGTTTATTATTTTCATAATAAATTGCTTTTGAAAAATCATTAATTGCTTTTGTTAAAGAACCTAATTTTGAATATGTAATTCCTCTATTATAATATGTATATGAATAAGTTGGATTTAATTGAATTGCTTTTGTATAATCTTCAATTGCTTTTTTAAAATAACCTAATTTATCATTTGTAAATCCTCTATCAAAATAACATTTAAAGTTTTCATTCATTAAAATTGCTTGATTGAAATTTTTTAATGAATTATTTAAATCTCCTTTTTTTCTTAAAGAAATACCTAAATTATAATAATATTCCCAATTTTTTTTTATTTCTTTTTCTTCAATAATAATATCATTTTCTTTATTATTTTCAATATTATCATTTCTTAATAATTCTTCTTTTAAACTATTTATTTTATTTCGAGTTTTTAAATCATAAGAATTAATTATATTTGAAGAATTATTATTTTTAAAATTATCTGAATCAAAATCACATGAAGTTAATAATCTAAAATTATAATCTTCACTATTTGTATCTGAAGTTAATGAATTTCTTTTTATTGTCTTTTTTTGAGATGAACAATTTCTATAAGAATTCTCTATAAAGTTTGATTTTCTTTTAATAGGACTAACAATATTTGAATTTATTTTTAAATGAGTTGAATTATTATTTATTGTATTATTTTTCTTAATATGTGTATTAGTTTGTTTTTTGTGAATAAACTTTTCTTCAACAATATCTTTATTTAAAGAATCTAAGAAAATAAAATCTGAACTATTAAAAGATGAACTATGATCTGAAATTCTATCATCATTATCAATTTTTTCTTTTAATTCATTTACAAATAAATTATCTGAACATTTTGTAGTATCTCTATTATGATATTTATTTGATTCATCAAAATTAGGATTATTTGATAAAATAAGATTGATAGATTTATTTCTTTCTCTTAGAAAATCATTTGATACTTTAGATTTTAAATAATGATTTATTTCAGAATCAATATCTATTTTTTGATTAGAATTATATTTTGCAGATAGATTATTATATTCAGAATCATCAATTATTTTTTCATCATTGATTATTTTAGTTTTATTTTCTTGATTAAAAACCGTTTCTTTTTTTTTATCATTTTCAAAAACTTGAGAAATATTTTTATATATATTTTTTCTAGAATCTAATATTGAATCTAATTTTAAAGCTACTGAATAATCATTTATTGCTTGATCATAATATCCCATAATATTATAAACAGCACCTCTTAAAAATAAAGAATTTAAATTATTGGAATCTAATTCAATAGATTTAGATAAATATTCAATTGATTTTTGATAATCCATTTTATTTTTATAAATACATCCAAGTAAAAAATAAACTGTAGAATTTAATAAAGAATCATTTGTAAGTTTTTTTAAATCTTCTTCTGCTAAAGAATATTTTTGTAATTTTATATTTATGTTTGATCTAAGTAAAAGAGCTTTTTTATTTGAAGGATCTTTTTGTAATTTCAATGAACATAAATCTATTATTTTTTGATTTTCTTCTTCTTGATATTTTTCTTCAGAATCATTTTCAATTTTTATAGACATTGATTGTTTAAAATAATTGTTGATTTATATTTTATTTTATTTATATTTTAAGGGTATTAAAAAAAAAGTGTAATTTAATAAAATATAATAAAATTTTTTTTTATAAAAAAAATTACTATTTACTTCATAATCTTTCTAAATTTGTTTTTGATTTGGATTAATTATAAAATATTCATATTTTCAATTTTTTTTTTAAATTATAATAATATTTAATAAAAAGTCCTTAGAATTTATTTAACTCAATAATATAAAAAATTAGTTAAAAATGTCTCAATCATTTCAAATAGAATAAAAAGAAATCTAGTTGCTAAACAATTTTATAAAGAAAAAAAAAACCGAATATTCCCCTCGGAGTAGAGGAATATCTATTTAAACTCAAAATTAAAAATTTTTTTAATTAATTTCTAAGATAAGAATATATGTATTATATTGAAAATATAAATAATTTCATTTTTTTAGAATATATTTGAACATATCAATATTTCTTATTGCTTTAATTGAAACATTTTTGATAATATAGACTTCGTTATTTTTGAAATTTTAATATTTTTTATTAATATTTTTTATTTGACCATTATCATAATCATATTTATTATATAGAAAATTATTAAATCAAAATAATTGAGGAAATTTTTTGATATATTAACAATTTTCTTTTAATATATTAAAATAAAAATAAATGAAGAGATTTAAATATTTAATTATTCCTATAAGAAGCCTAAATAAAGAGTCTAAAAATAAAGAAATTGGAAAAAAATATGTTTTACAATCAATATTATGATGAAATTTATTAATTAAAAATCATTAATATATAATATAATATTCCCTTATTTTAATGAAAAAATTAAATAAAAAGTTTATTATTATTCTGATGTAGAAATAAAAAAATAATAAAAACTTTAAAAAGTAAAAGAATAAATACAATAAATGGAAAACACTTTTAATTTTCAATAATTAATTATTAGAAAAATTAATCTTATAAATAAGAATTAAAAATTAAATTGTTTTTTATTTAAAAAAAATGATTAATATATTAAAAAGTTCTTCAATGATTTTTAAAAAAAAAATTTTATTATTTTATTTAATATATTTTTATTCATCTTCTATTAAATTTCCTAATCTTTCCAACTCATATAAAATAAAATTCTTTGGTTCTTCAATTTCAGCAATATTAACATGATCATTAAAAAATTCTTCGATATTTTCCTTGTTAAAAAATAGCATTTTTTTAATTTTATTGTTTTTATTTTCAATATCTTGAAAGAAAAAATTTAGTAATACAACACTTCTAATAATAATTTGATTACTTTTACTATTCATTAAAGATAAAATAATAATTAAACCATCCAAATTATTAGTAAATAACTGAGTAAATTTATCATAAACAGGATTTTTCATAATAATTTCTAATAAAATTGCACTTTCTCTTTTCATATAATAATATTTATCATCTTCATCACTAGAATTAGAAGAAATCACAGGTTTTAAAGTATTAAGAATTATTTCAACCATGGCTTCTGAGTTTTCAGACATAAATTTTTCTACAAAACTTGAATCAACTTTTTCACTTTGATAAATATAAAATAATACATTCCATATTTCTTTTAATATTAAAAAATTTTGATTTTTTGTAAATGAATATAATTCTTTTATAAATTCAAGGTTTAAAACAAATGGAATATAATCATGATCCTTTATTAATTTCCTTAACATTTTACCAATTGTAATTACAATAATAAAATTATCTTTTAATTTATAAAAATTACTGACTAAACTTCTTACTATTTTTTTAACTTTTTGTAATATTTGTTCATGTATTTCTTTATTATTATGTAATGATTTTTGTATAACTCTAAAAATCAAATAAATCAAATCAATTTCCTATTAAAATTTATTTATTTATTACCTGTGGTGTATAATTTATTAAATTTGATAAAATTTGAATAAAAGAATCATCTCTCATTACTTCATTTGCACATTTAATTTGAGTTTCCTTATCAGAAATTAATGTTTTTACATTTCCACAATATTGAGAACATATATTTTCTTTATTTTTATTTTCTTCTTTTTTTTCCTCTTCATCTTTAAATTCTGAAGTTTCATTTATACAAAAAGGAAAATTTTTTTGTTTATTGTTTGGAACATGTTTTAACATCACTATATTTTACTATATTTAATATAATATATACATGAAAGAAAAGTTCTTATTGTTTGTTCTGGAGTTTTGTCTTTTGTTCCATAATATGATTCATCTAATATTATTAATTCATCTTCTTTTTTTTCTTTTGATTCCATTTTTTATCAAATATGAAATACTGTTTTTTTTTAATTTTTAAAAAAATATTAAAACTAATTAATTCAATAATGTTTTTTTTAGCCTTATTTATATTATAAATATATTTTATCTAAAAACAACCATAAATAAAAATTAATTTATTTTTTATTTTGAATGATATCTATATAATTGTTTTTATTATTATTATTTTTATTTTATATCTTTTTAACTTTGTAATTCATTAAAAATATTTTTTAAATTTCATTTCTTTTTTAAATCATATTTTTATTATTAGTTTATTAGCGAAGAAGTTTTATAATCATAAATTAAATGAGGAAAATTTTGATTTATTTTTTTTATTTTTAATTAATAGAAATAAATTTAATTGTTCATAGGTTATTTGAGAAAAAAATAAATTTATAAAATTAAAACATTGATTAAATTAATTCAGAGGAAGATTTAACATTTATGAATTTTAAAAAAAATGTAAATTTATTTCAAAAACTGATTTTAATCATTAAATAAATAAATCTTGAAGATTATGAATTATATTATTTGATTAAAATTATATAATGGTAAATTTAATAAAATTTTCAATTGATATATATTCTTTTTTAAAGGATTGTTAGTTTTTCAAAAATCAATGTATTTAAAGGATTTATATTATCATTTATTTTATTTATAAATAATAATTTTAGAAAGAATATTCCATTTTAAAATCAATTAATTCGATATAATAAACTATTATATCGACTATTATTAATTTGTTTTGTTTTTGTAATACATTTATTATTTATTTCTTTTATTTTTTTGGATTTTTTTACTTAATCATTAAATAATAAATTAATTGGAAAGTTTAACTTTTTTTGTTTCAATTGAATAATATAAATTTAATGAAACTTGTGATGATTTTTTTAAATATTCTCATAAATTCATGTTTCCATTAAACTGATGAAATTAGCTTTTATTTTTCTTTAACATTAAAGCCAAACTTCTTTTATTCTTTATTTCTTCTGTTTGAATTGATTTTATATTATTTTATTAATTTGCTTTTTCAAATGTTGAAGAAAATCAATTTATATTAGTATTTCTTCGTCTTTTTTATTAATTTTCTTTATAAACTAAAAAGATAAAAATAGAACCTAAAAAAATAAATTAATAAAAAAAACTTATTATAAAAATTTCAATTTAAAAAAAAATTTAAAAATAATATTTGATATTTAATTTTTTAATAATAAATTATATAAGAATAATTTATGGAAAATATAAATATTACAGATAACTATTTCCAATTAAATTCAAAAGATAAAGAAAAAGAAGAAAAAAAGGAAGAAAAAAAAGAAGAAAAAAAAGAAACTCCTCAAAAGAATTTGGAAAAACAAGAAAATGATAATTTTGTAATTATAACTCAAATACCTGAAAATGAAAAAACAGAAATACCAAAAGAAGTAAATGAATCAAAAGAGCAATTAAATCAATATACTCAAAAAATATTAAATAAAACAAAAGTAAATAAAGAAATGAAATTAGAACAATTTTTTGAAAAAAATAGACATTATTTTATAATGACAGATGGAGGAAAACCAGTTTATTCAAGATATGGAGATGAAGTAGAAAATTCAACAATTTTTGCAACAATAAGTGCAATAATAACAAAATTTACTATATTTAATAGTACAGATGAAAAAAAAGAAGAAATTAATATAATTTCAAATTCTAAAAATGTTATTGTTTTTCTTAAAAAAGGAGCTTTAATATTTATTGTATTATCAAAAAAAGATGATAGTATAAGTTTACTTCAAAGTCAACTTGAATATGTTTTTAAACAATTAATGTCAATTTTAACAAATAGTTTTTATCAAAAATTAGAAGATAATCCTTCAAGATGTTTAACAGCAATGAGTGATACAGAAGTATTATTTGAAAATATGATAAAATATACTTCTCATACTTTTGCTTCTTTATTTAATTCATTTCAAGTATTAAAATGTGATTTTAGAGAAAAATTAAATAAAATATGTGAAGATAATATAGGAAGAGCAAGATTAGTTTTAATATTAACAATAAATGAAATAATAAGTTTAGCTCATGATTCAAATATTAAAATTGATCCTGGTGATATTATATTAATTCAAAATTTAATTTCTTCTTCAGAAAGTTTAAGAGAAACTGAAACTTGGGTACCAATTTGTTTACCTGGAATTTCTAATGAAGGTTATTTACAATTATATTGTAAATTTGATATTTTAGGAATTGGAGTTTGTTTTCTTACTGAAAATATGGATCCTAGTTATTTTATGGAATTTCAAGAACAAAATAATAAAATTGGAACTATTTTAATGCAAGAAAGTTTAACTGATAAAATTGTTGCTTTAATTCCTAATAAAATTAATGAAGATAATGTTGATATTAATGATGATGATTTATTAAAAGCTTTAGTTGATAAAATTGAATTTTCTTTTAATAATGAAAAAAAAGTTAAAAGAAGTAGCACTATTTTAAAAAATACTTCTAATTTAAATAATTTTGGAAATAATAAGATAAATAATGATATTTTTGAGGAAGTTATTTGTGGTTTATGTCATCATAAACAATTAAATCAGTTTTTCCCTATTAAAATAAATAATAATTTTCGAAATATTACTAAATCTGAAAAAGAATTATTAAGGGAATATAATAAATTATTTGATAAATTACATATATATAATTTTGAAAAAGAAAATTTCTTTCTTGTTGAAAAAGGAGAATGTTATACAAATGCAATACAACAAAATGAGAATTATATTTTAATTTGTTCATTTAATTTTTTCATTGAATTAGATGATGTAGCATCAAAAATGAAACATATTTTAAAGAGAATAAAAAAAGAAGAAAATAAATATTTTATTATTTACAAATAAAAAATATTTTAAAATAAAAATATAAATAAATTAATTTTAAAAAATGAAAAAGCCACCAAAGCCTGTAAAATATGATAAAGAAAATGAAAAAGAAAAAGAAAAAGAAAAAGAGAATAAAAAAGAAATAAGTTTAATAGATAAATTGAATGAACATATGAAAATAATATATAATAAAACAGGAATTCCTGGAGGAATAGTAATAATAGGATTATTAATAACATTTATAATAGTATTTTTTAATGTATTTGATGCAGATGCTTTAATAACAAATTTAGTAGGAACAATTTATCCTGCATTTTGGACAATGAAAGCTATAGAAACAAATAGTAATGATGATAAACATTGGTTAACTTATTGGGTTTGTTTTGCAACTTTTAATATAATTGAAACTTTTTCTGGTTTTATTTTAAGGTTTATTCCATTTTATTTCTTTTTAAAAATTGTATTTTTAGTTTGGTTATTTATGCCTAATAGTCATGGATCTATTTTAGTTTATCAATTATTAGTTGTTAGAATTTTTAAATCTTTTAAAAATGATATTGATAAAGCTACTAAAAGTGTGAAAAATTATACTAATGAATTAGTTAAAAATAGTGGTTTTGATGGATATCAAAATTTTAAAAAAGGTATTGAAGGATTTTATACTAGTAGAAGAAGTGAAAGTCAAAGAAAACCTAATAAATCGGTTGAAATTGATCTTAATAAAGAATTAAAACATTTAGATAAAATTGAAAGTAAATTAGCTAAAAAAGATAAAAAACCTATTACTACATTAAGGAAAGAAAAAGGGAATGTAGAATTTGAAAAATTAAAACAAGATTAACTTTATTTTTCATTATTTTTAATTTATTAAAATTAATTATATAAATTTAATAAAATTTAAGAATAGAATTTAAAAATCTTTTACAGCAAGATACAAAGAAAAAAATTTTAAAAAAATAATAAATAGAATGAATCATTTCAATTTCGAAATTAATTTTAATATGGGAGAATTTATATAATATGAAAAAAATATGATTAAATAAATTTTTAAAAAATAAAAATAAATTCTAAATTTAATTTAGAGAATGGAGATAAATCCATTTCAATTATATGATAAAATATTAAATTTATCAGATGATAGAAATATTAATAAAGATAAAGTAATTATTTAAATGATATATATAGGAAATAAAAAAAGATTTTTCTAATAAACCCAATTCAAGTAGAAATAAAAGAATAAATCATTTGTTTAATACCACATTAGAAAAAAACTATTTTTCTGTTAGAGACAATTTAATAAAAAACAAGTTAAAAATAAAAAAAATATCTTTTGATAAAAATTATCCAAATCATTTAAAGAAAAATAAGATTTTAAGAACAGATTCACTTCTAAATAATAATAAATTTAATAATATAAGTGAAAAAAATAGTTTTAGAATATATAATAAAAGTGAAGATTCAATAAAAAAAAGAAATAATTCTGATAAGAATATAAATGTAATTAAAAAAATTTTTGGAGATGAAAGAAAAAAAGTAAGATTTAAAAGAAATATTGATAATGTTGGTCAAAATAAATTAGAAAAATTTTTACAAAATTTAAAAATAAAAAATAAAGTTCTTGATTTAAGAAAAAGTTTAAAAGTTAATAATATAAATATTTCAAGACCAAATTCATCTCCTAGAAAATCGATAAGAATAGATTCAGATTCTAAAATAAATTTATCTGAAATAAATTTTAAAAGAGGTATTTCAAAAAAAGAAAACACATTAAATTTAAGTAGTGTATTTAATGATGAAGAATATAAAAAAAATAATCAAACTTTAATAAATAAAGATATGTTATTTAGAAAATTTCAAACTTCATTAAAAAAAAGAAAAAATTATGATATTTATAGTGAATATGATTTAAATCAATATCAAAGTTTTAGAAATTCTTATAGTAAACAATTTTCAAAAAATACTTCTTTACATCATAAAAGAAATGAGAAATATAAATTAAATTCAGAAGTTCTTCCTCCAAATTTAGTATATCAAACTAATTTTATTAAATTAAAGGGAAATTTAAGAAGAAAATCTTTAAAAATACAAAAATATAAAACAATAAATTCTAATTCAGAAAATTTTGATAATTATGATACAAGAACTTCAGTTAATAAATTTCAAACTATTAGTAATACTATTTTATCAGAAGTTAATCAATTTAAAACAGAAAGTTCAAATAAAAAAATATTAAAAAGAAAAAAAACAATAAAAACAAGAGGTTCAATTTATGATAGATTAAAAGAAAAAAATTCAGTAAGAAGAACTTCTATTATTGGTTTAAAAGATTTAAAATTTAATATTGAAAAAATAGTCAAAAAAGAATTTTTTGAAGTAGACCCTATTCAAAAAGAATTTTTAAAAAATGAATTTAGTGAAATTAAAAATAAATTGAAAATTATTCTAAAAAATAAAAATAATTTTTCCCAAAATTTAATAAATAAAAAACTATTCGAATTTTCTTCTCAAATGGAAGATATAGAAAAAACATTATTAAAAAAAGAATTTAATACTTTTCTTGGGAAAGAAAAAACATTAAAAACTATTTACAAAAGTTTTTTTTTTAAAATTAAAAATTCTATCTTAAAAAGGTTTTTAAATATGGTATTTAAATCTATTTATTCATCTAAAAAAAAGAGAAGAATAATAAGAAGTTTTTATACAGTTGCTTTTCCTTTTTTATTAGATAAATATTTAAATCCAAGAAAAGGAGTATTAACTTTAATTTTTCGTTTTGGAATTGAAAGAAAAACTTTTCTTTCAAAACCACAAAGAAAACTTCATACTTTTAGATTAAATCATATTAATCAACAAAATCCATCTTTTTTCAAAAATAATAGTCCAATAAATAATGATAAAAAAAATGAAATTAATATTAATCATTTGAATACTGCTTCTAATTTAGAAAATAAAAATTATATTGAAAAAGATTCAAATTTTGTTAAAAATTTTCAATATTTAAAAAAAGATCTTACAAATTTAATTAAACAGCATAATAATATTTCTCCTGAAAAAACAAATATATCACATAAAAAAACTTTATTAAAAATTGGGAATTTATTAGAAAAAGCAAAAATTCGTCAAAATAATATTTTATATATACATGAATTTTATTCAAATGATACTACAAATTTCATTGAAAAACAACCCTTAATAGATATTGATTTAAAAAATTATAGAGTCAAATTTTTTTCACAAAAAGTAATAAAACAACCTATTCAAAAATTGACAAAAACTAAATATAGGAAATCTTCAATGTTTGATGATTATTTAAATAATTTTGATGGGAAAAGAATTGGAGTTTCTTCTCAAAAATATATACTTGATAATTTTATAAGTAGACCAAAAAAGAAATTAAAAACAATTAGAAATAAATTTAGAAAAGAATTTTATATTTCAAATAATATATTTTCAGCAACAAATAAAGATATAACAAACATAAAAACTCAACTTATTAAAGCATTAGAACTTAAAGGAGTTGAAAAAAATTTATATAAAGTAATATTTCATTATATTTATTGTGATAATTTTGTCTTAGTTAAAAAAGCAATTAATGATAATTATGGTTTTATGAATATTAATTATAAAGATGAAAAAGGTTATACATTTTTAAATTCAGCAGTAAAATGTGATTGCAAAAAAGAACTTATTCAATTTTTATTAATTAAAGGTTGTAATCCTAATCTTCCAAATGTAATTTATTTTTATTTATATATTTTTTAGAATAATGGAAACTGTCCTTTACATTTTGCTCTTTCTTATCAAAATTTTAAAATTGCAAATTTATTAATTTATTATGGAGCTGATGAAACTAAAATAAATAATAAAGGATTAAATCCTTGGAGATGTATTAATGTTAATTTAAATGATAATGAATAACCAATTGATAAAATATATATTGTTATTATAACTATTTTGAGGTCCATTTACTTTATAATCAAAGAATATAAATAATTATAAAACTATAATTAGTATTTATACTATTTATAAAATTAATGTAAATATAATTTCAAATTATTTATTATTAAATATATTAAAAATATATTTGGTTAAATTTTATTATTATTTTAATAAATTTAAATTGATATTTAAAATATTTGAATATATAAAAATCATCCAAAAAGTATTTCAATTATAATAAAAGTTGCATTTAATACCATTAAAGGATCTATAAATTTAAATGAATAAATTACATTTCAAGTATACTCTAAAGAAAAATAATAATAAAGCAATTTGATTTTTTGGATTTATTATTGTTGTATTCCCTTGAAAAGGTTCATTTAAACCAACTATTTTTTATTATTATATTTTACATTTTTTCAAAAATCTATCGCTTAATATTGCAATTGAATTTATTATAAGTAAACTACTTTCTAAAATATAAAATAAAGAAAATCCCATTTTGTATTTTAATGTTTTTAAAAAATTAAAAAATATTAAATAAACTTTATTTATTAATATTATTTATTTTGATTTTTTTAATCTCCATTTCTTAAAAATTATTTTTTAACTTTTCAAAAATTCTCTCTCAAAAACAAGAATTAAAAAAAATCTAGTCACAATATTTAAATAATAAACCAAAAAATAATATAATCTTTTTATTTTTATAGATTATTACAATTAAACAAAATATATCAATTAATTAAAAAATATTACTTTACTATATGTAGAAAAAAAAAAGGGAAATACAAAAAAAATGTTAAAGCATAATTAACTCTTTTCTAAAATTTACTTATAAAATCAGTAAATATATATTGATATTTAAAGAAATATTAGAATTTGAAACATAAAAAACATTCCATGAATAAAAATTTAAATAGATAATAAATAATAAATAAGTAAATAATTAAATTAATTCTAATTTTCAAGCAAATGAGTTCAGAAGAAAAATGTTTAGACAAAGAGTTGAACGGAGTATGTACAAAAGGAAAAGATTGTAAAATATGTAACAAAGAGAAAAAAGAAGATCAAGAATTAAATGTAAATGCCTTAGAATATAAGCCAACAAAGAAAAAGAATAAAGAAGAAGAAAAATTAAAATTTAATTTAAATGCAAAAGAATATACTCCAAGACAAAAAGAAGAAGAAGATGAAGAAAATAATGAAGAAATTGATATGATAGTAAAAGATATGGTAGAAAATGAAATATTAGATGAAATGGGAGAAGAAAGTGATTCTGCAGATGAAGATAAATGGTATCCAAAATATAAAGATTGTGAATGTTGTAAAGGATTTGTTTATAAATGTAAAGGAGAAGCTTGTCAAAGTTTAGGACAATGTTATTGTAAAATGAAAGATGATTGTGATAATGATAATTATTAACTTTTTTTTTTAGTTTTTTATTTCAGTTTTCATAATGTGCTTTTTTAATGCTTTTTTTTTGAAGAATAAATTATGGTGGAATTATAATAATTTTTTATTGTTTTTATTATTTATTATTTTAAAAAAAATTTTTTTAATATTATATTCTAATAATACATTATTAATTGTTTTTTTTTTTTTTTTCATTTAATTATTGATATAAATTTAAAAATAATTAATTTTTACCCAATACTAAAATTATAAAATTTAACCTTTTTGATTGAAGAAAAGAGATCTTAAAAACCAAATTTTTTTCAAATATACACAAAAAAATTTATAAAAATTAATTTATTTATATTATTCAATATACCATTTTTTTCTTTCAATAATATATTCACAAATTCCATTGAAAAATAGAAATATATTTTTTAATCTAAACTTCTGAAAAAGGGCATTTTTAATAGTCAAACAATACTAATAGTAGAATCTAAACATTGCCAAGGATTAAAACCTCTATAATTTTTAGCATTTTCATCAGCTCCCATTTTCATTAAAATATCAGCAATTTCAAAATTATGATAAACTAAAGCATAATGTAAAGGTGTATTTCCTTTCTTCTAAATATATTTAAAATATTTAATCTTACATTACAAATATTAGGATCTGCTCCTGAATTTAATAAAAAATTTACAATTTGAAAACAATTTGATTGTACTGCTAATGATAATAATGTATTTCCATTTTCATCATGTAAATTTGTTCCTATTGAATATTGTTCAAATATTCTTTTAAATAAAGGAAAATTTGAATCTTTTATACTATATATTAATTTATCTAATTCATCTTTTAATTTTGATTCTATTATTGATTTAATTTCTATTGTTCTTAATAAAGTATGTTCTTTATTATTTATTGTAATTTCTTTAATTAAAACTTTATCCTTTTTTTTTAAATTTGTTGTTACTAATGAATTTAAAAATGGAGTCAAACTTGAACTTTTTCTTTTTACTATTAATTTTTTAAAATGATTTCTTTGGTAAAAATATTTTGGAAATATTGGTTTTTCATAATTTTGTCTATTTGATTTTGGTGATAAATTCTCTGAATTTAATTTATTATTGTATAAAAATTCGAATTTGATTTTTGAATTTCTTACTAATGTTCTTCTTTTACCACCTTTTTTATTTTTGTCTTTTAAAGCTGAAAATAAATTTTGAAAAAAAATTTCTTTATTTTCTATTATTGGATTTTTCTTTCCTTGTTTATGAAAATCCATTATTTTAAATATATTTACAAATTTTAAAGATTTTAAAGAAATTTTAATTACATTTGATATTGATGTAAATTTTCTTGTCATATTTCTTTCAATTAATGTTTTTGTTTTAATTATAGTATTATTATGAGTACTTGCTCTTCTTAAATTATCTAATGAAAAATTTTCGAAAAAATTTGTTGGAATTTCTTTTTCTAATTTTAGACTTATTGTTTTTGGATGTAAGCTTAAAGAAAAATAAATTTCAGAAAGTTTTAAAGCATAATTAAATAATAATATTAATTCTGGTATTTTTTCTTTATTTTTTTTTGATTTTTTATAAAAATATTTTAAAATTATCATTTCTCTTTTTATTGCTGTAAATGAATGAAAATTTTCATTTTTCAGTAATTTCAAATTTATTGTTTCTATTTTTTTATTATAATTCTTCAAATATTTTTTTATTTCTTTTTTATGATTAATTAAATATCTATTAATAAGATATTCTTTTTTTTCATTTAATTTTTCATTGTTGATGTTATTTTCATAGCTAAATTTTGATAAAAATTTTAATTGTTTTTGTTGAATTGCTCTTAATTTCAATTGATTTTTCTCAATTAAATTTTTACAAATTTCTTTTAATCTAAATTTTTTATTATCTATTAGTTTATCTCTAGGAGAATTTTCAGATAATATAGATTTTTTTTTAGTTAATAAATGAGTATTTATATCAGTTAATTGTTTAGTTAAAGTTCTAAAATGATTTATATTCTTTCCAGATAAAATCCTTGGTCTCATTGTTTTATTAATAAAACCATTATTAATAAAAAGCGAATTTCTTGATCTTCTTTTCTTTACATTATATATTATTTTTTCAATATTATTTTCTTTATTATTATTTGTTTTATTATCATTTAAATCATAATAACTATTTATCGTAATTTCATTATTATTACTATTTTTCTTTTTTGGATTTTCTGATATTTTACTTAATTGAGTTTTAAATATTTTTCTTTGGTTTTTATCTCCTGAAATATTTTCAATAGTATCTTGTGGTTTATGATCAGTTTCAGAAGTAGAAATAAAAGTATTAACAGTTCCAGTTCTAAAAGTTTTATTTCTTTTAAGTTCAAAATTTATAGAATCATTATTTTTTTTATAATAAAAAGAAAAAGAATGTCTTCTTGAAGAATTAGATTTTAAATCTGTTATAGTTAAAGATTGAGATGAAGAATAAGTATTGAAAATTCCAATAGGTTTATCTCTTGAAGATTTAAATATAATATTTGATAAACCATTTGATAATGCTCCTCTAAAATTTCTTCCTCTATATTTTTGATTTATATTATCATTAATTTGATCAGAAAAAAATTTTATACGTAAATTATGTTTATTATAATTTGATTTTAGATTGTCTATATTTACTTTTCTAAATGTTGGTTCTTCTTTTAAAGGTGTTAAATTTAAATTATGTGATTTTTGATTGGAATTTGTTAGGTCATTGTCAGTTAATGGTATATATGAGTTATTTTTTTTATTCTGTGAAAGTTGAAGAGATGGACTAAAATATATTAAATTTATATTAATTTACAGAGGTAATTTTTTAAACATTATTCCTCTTCAATTATTTTTGTGTAAAATTTATTTTATTTTTTTATATTAACTTTATTTTTTTTAAAAATCATATAATCATTAAATTCAGAATTTGATAAAAAAATTTTTTATTATTTGAGAAATATTATTTTAAATGAAATATTTTTAAAAATATAAAAAGAATTCCAATTTATAGAGTTTAAGAATTTTACAATTTAAAAATATTTTTTATAATTTAATAAAGAATTAAATTAATAACATTTTATTTAATATAATTAATATTATATCCTTTAGATAATTATTTTGACAAAATAATTAATTTTAGTTTTTTTACTCTAATTTCTTTTTATATTTAAAGAAATTAGTTTGTGTGAATTTAATTGTTGAATTTTATTTTAAAATATCATTTTTGTTCATCTCGATTATTTTTTAAAAAAGTATCAATTTTTGGATATTCACTTATTTTAATAAATTCTCTTTTAAGAAGAGGATATTTTTCAGCATTACTTTTCATTAATGCTTCTCTTAAAATAGAATTTTTAAAAATACTTATATCATTTTTTCTTAAATTATTTCTACTTTTAAATTGAAATTTTGAAAAAAAATTATATTTTTCTTTGAAATATTTAGATAAAGGAGAATTTTTTTTCATAATTAATTTTAATAATTGTTTATTATCTAATTGATTTGAAATTCCATCATCGCTTTTTGCAGTTTTTGGATGTTGTAATATTACAATTGATTTATTTCTTGATTTATCTTTTATTTTATCTTTATTTCTAAATAATATTGTCAAAGATTTATTTTTTCTTATTATAGGAAATGCCAATGATGCTTTTATATTTTCATTATGAATACTAGATTGATAAAATGGATTTAAATTTATAACTTTACTTTGCATCTTTAATTGAATGATTTTTCAATATATAAAAATTAATTTTTTGAAAAATTTATTATATTTTTAAAACATTAAAATTTAATTAAACTAAATGGTTTTTTTATATTAAAACACATTAAATTTTAAAAAATAATTTGTTTTTGTTTTATTATATAAATTAGAATTATTATTTTTTTCCATTCATTTTACCTTTTAAAATGGAAATTTAATTATTATTATAAAAGATTTTAAAAATCAAACAACCTTATTTATAAATTCGATAATATAAGAAATAATTATATCAAAAGTTCTTCAATTATTAACGTTAAACATTTTCTTTTTTTTACCTAAAAAAGTATTTTTAAAAACTTTTTTTTTATTTCCTTTACTTAAGAGGAAATATTCAGACATATTTTTTGCAACATAATCATATAATGCTGCAATTTTTTCACCATCTTTCATTAAAATTTTATCAAAATCAATTTTATACAAATCACTCTCAATATAAATTTTATAAACTTGTTCGAAAGAAGAATTAAAAATTTCATTAAACAAATCAAATTTTCCCTTTCTTATTAAATTTCTTTTAATAATATCTTCATATGGAGGAAGTAATTTATATTCATAATAAATATCACCAATTGTTTTAATTAAATATTTTTTATTAAAATCAATTTTAATATTTGTTATAAAATTTTGAGGTAATCTTCCTATTAAAAGATTTAAACTTAATTTTAAAACTTCATGAATTGCTTTTAAATATTTTGATTTTGATTTTTTTAAAAGACTATCAATATGAGTTTTTCTTGTATCTTCAATACCTAATTTTATTCTTAAATTATTAAAATTAATATGAAAAGAATGGGAAAAAGATTTAGAATTAGGTAATTTTAATAATGTAGAATTTTGATTTTCTTTGAATAAATTGAAAAACAAATTATTTGAATTTAAATTTTTCCTAACTTCATTTACTTCATTTACATTTGTCTTTTTAAAGAACATATTATTTGAATGAGATGAACTATGACTTGAAAGTGCAGTTGTATCTGATGCTTTTTTATCTATCTTTTTTTGCTCATTTTCTTTTTCTAATATATTTATATTATTAAAAGAAGGGAAAAAATTTTCGAAAAAAGAAGGATTCATTTATATTTAATTTATATAATTTTAGGATTCATTTTATCTATAAATTATTATTAATTAGATTATTTTTTCGAATATTTTATTTTTTATTTTTATTTATTTTTATATTTTTTTTCCATTTTTAATTAATTACAAATAATAAATAATTTAATGACTTTTATTTACTAGTTGTTTAAAGTTGAATAAAAAAAGGCATTAATTAAAGTGAAAGGTTTTTAAAAGTTGTATTTTTTCATATCATTTAATTAAGATTTATTCTTCATGGTTAATAATTTTTTTATATATTAAATAATTCTATCTTTGTAAAAATTAAAAAATTTTAGTTAATTTTAAACTATTGTTATTTATTCTTAAATCTTTAATTTATTATATGATCTCGATCTCTTTGTTATTTATCTCTTGACATTGTTGTAAATTATAATAAAAATATATAATTTTATAATTTAAATTATTTTTTTTTTTAATGGCTCCTGAATATTATATTATAAAATCACCATTAAGGCAATTACATAAAAATAACGATTTTGAAATTGGTTTTTTTAAATGTTTTACATTTGATAATGATAATCTAAATTTTGATTCAATTAATTCCAATTTTAAATTAAAAGAAAAGGAAGAAAATTTATATCGTGAAATAAATCAAATTAAATTACTAGAAAAAAATGAAGATAATTCAATTCAAGAAGATTCATTAAATGATAATAATAATAAAAATATTATTATTGAAAAAGAAATAAAAAAAAATAATATTAATAGTTTGATAGAACCAGAAAATAAAATCAATAAAAAAAATAAAATAAAAAAAAGGAAAAAACCAAAGAAAAAGAAAAAAACAATTTTCAATTGTTTTTGTGGGAAAATGTTTAATTCTAAAGAAAATTATAATCTTCATTATAAAAATATTCATTTAAAAATTAAACCATATAAATGTAATTTTTGTGAATTTTCTTTTTCTCATAGAAATGGAAAAATATATCATGAAAGAATGTATCATACTTTCATTTTTCCATATGTATGTAAAATTAAAAATTGTAAAGAATCTTTTGCTTCCCATTCTGCTTTAAATTATCATATAAAAACAAAACATTCAAAAAAAAGATAAAACCTTTAAATCTAAATAATAAAAAATTAATAAATTTAAAAAAAAAGTGCAATTCTAAAAAAAGAATTATTTGAATAATTTTCTTTTATAAAATAATTAATAATTACTCTTTTAGAAAACCTTATTTAACTTACAAAAACAATTAAAAAAGAAAAATAAATTTTTATGCTCCAGAAGGTCTATAATAAATATAAGTAGTAAATTTAGATCTGACTCTAGCAGTAGTAGCAGATAAAACAGAAGCACTTCTTAACATATTTTTAGAATGCATATGATTTAAATTAACTAAAGGAATATCTAAAATACCTTTATAAGAATTGTTTTCACTTAATAAAGTAGTATTTTCTTTATATAAAAATTGTTTTTTTCCAAAAGTATTTTGTCTAGTATTAAAATCTAAATTAAAACTATTAAAATATTGTTGTGGAATAGGTCTTGCATCACTATTCCAATCAGATTTAACAGGATACATTTGTTTAAATTCTAATTGTTTAACTAATTTACCATCTTTAACAAATTTTTTATGAGTATTATTATTACTAAAATTTTGTTTTTTTTCTTTTTTTTCTTTTTCTTTTTTAACAGAATATATACTATTATCAATAATATTATTAATATTTCCTCCATCTTCAATTGTAGGAAAATGAGTTGAATATTTCCATTCTTCATCAACTTTAAATTTATATTGAATTACTCCTTTTGGTAATGGTAATGTTAATGAAAAATTTCCATCTTCATTTTTTGACATAATAAAAAATTGTTGCCATCCACAAAAAGATCCTGTAACATAAACTGTATTTCCACCTTCTTTCCATTGAAAAGTTGTTGGAATTTTTTCATTTGAATTATTTTCTTTTTCTTCATCTTTTACTGAAGATGATGATGATGATGAATTATTTTGATTTTCATTTTGAAAATCTTCTAATTCATTCTCTTCTTCTATATTTTCATCATCTGATTTTATTCCCTCATAATTAGATAAATTATCTCTTATATATGCTGTAAAATCTAATGTTGATCCTTCGTTTTTATTTCCTTCTTCTATTTTTTCAGAATTACTTTTTGAACCTTCAGAACCCATTTTTTTTATATAATTTTATTATATTTTATTTTAGTTATAGTTCTTTTTATTTTTATATTTTTGTTTATTTTTTTTTATTATATATATGCTATTTATGTTTTCTTTTTTTAATTTTTTTATATGGAATTATTATGAATTTTTTTTATATTGAATTTTTAAAAAAATGGGAGGAGCTTGTACATCATCAAAGGATAAAAAAGGAAAAGAAGTTAAAGCTAATGATCCAAAAGATAAAAAAAAAGAAAATGATAAAGATAATGATAAAGAAGAAGAAAAAAAAGAGGAAGAAAAGAAAGAAAAATCATCATCATCATCTTCATCTTCAGATGAAGAAAAAAAAGAAGAAGAAAAAAAAGAAGATGATATAAAACTAGCTTTTGAAGAAGTAACAGTAAAATATATGTCAAAAGGAGAAGAAAAATATTCTCAGAAATATTCAACAAGAGAAAAAATTGCAACATTATTTGATATATTATATCAAAAAGAAAATAAATATTCAGATTATGATTTAATAACATCAACTCAAGTAAGTTTAAAATCTCATTTAAATGAACCAATATATAAAATATTTGAAAAAGAAGAAGAAGAAGTAAATTTATTTTATTTAGGTTTAGAAATATCAAATGATATAAGAAAAGAATATGAATCTTCATCAACAATAATAGCAACACCATTATTTAATATAGGAGATGATATAGGTTTAGTAATATATAATAAATTTACAAAAAAAGTATCTGGTAAAATATTAAATAATTCAAGAGATTTAACTAAATTTAATCATTTATCTTCATATTGTAATGGAAGAAATTTTTTATTTCTAGCAGGAGGAGAATCAGATAAAGGAATGATAAGTGAAACTTATAAAAAAAAAGCAACAAAAACAACATCATTTAGTAATATATCAGAAGGAAATGAACAAAATTTAAATTATTTAAATGATTTTTATTCAATTGATTTAATTCATTATGATAAAATAGAAGTTTTACCTCATTTAATAAATAGAAGAGCTTGGGCAAGTATGATTTTTATTCCTCCAAAATATATTTTTATTGTGAGTGGAACTTGTAATAGTGTAGAAGTATATGATATAGATAAAAAAATGATAAATCATGATAGTAATTTAAATGAAAAAAGAGGAGAATGTTCTTTATGTTGTATAAATAATTCTGTATTATATGCTTTTTGTGGTTTTGCTGTTGGAGAAAATTTTTTAAGTACTATTGAAAAATGTAATTTAAGAAATGAAAAAAGAACTTGGAGTTTAGTTAATTATAGTACTATTGATGATTTTTTATTTGAACAATGTTTTTATGCTTGTTCTTATTTTAGTGATAATTCTATTGTTTTATTTGGAGCGAGTGAAAATGAAAAAAATACTTATCAAAATATTTTATTTGATACTGAAGATGAAGATAATCCTACTATTAGTGTTTATCAAAGTGATCTTAAAATTAGAGATGTTATTCCGGAAAAATTCTTTCAACCTTTAAGTGATAATACTTCTATTTTATTTCCTTTAACTACTTCTGAATGTAAAATGTATAAAATTGATCAAAATATGAAATTAATTGAAGAAAAATTCCCTGATATTCTTAATGAGATAATGTAATTTTATTTCTATATTTTTTAACAATAGCTAATCTGCCTAAAATAAAAGAATTTTTCTTATGATCAAAATACAATCTACAAGTACCTACTGGAATATTTCTAAAATATGCAACAAAGAAAATAGATTGATCATCAATCTCATCAAACTCATCTATAAATCCTTGTTCATTAACAAAAACATCTATACGAATATTTTTGATATCATCATTTGAAATGTCAAGCATTTTAAAGTTATTGTTTGGCGTTGCGATATACTCCATTCTCCCACCAGGTGAATAAAAGGGGCCTCCTTCGTCAGAAAGTCCTAATAAATGAAGGATTTCGTGTGAAATAAGTTGTGGAAAGTTCCCGAAATCCTCATTATTTGGTCCATGGTACATCCTGAATGAATTCCCCTGCGTTTCACCTCCTGCATATTTCACAAAATCATTCGTTGATGTTTGGGATTCTTTAGTGCCAGGCATTGTCCCCCAGAAAAGGACACCCATAAGATTATCGGCCGATGCACTAGTGTATGCGTTAAAGCTAACAATATCTGGAGTGGGTTGCCCTATGAGAAAATCTTCATGTGCTGATTCATCTGGTTCAATTGCATGAATCTCAAAATACAGATAGTATTTAACATCATCTATAGTCACCATTTTCATGATTGAATTTATCTCATCAACCGCAGGAAGCAGTTGTTTATATGCTTCGGTCGTGTTGGAGTAAACGTTCATTTGAATTCTTATGATATTGTATGGCCCGGAATTGTCTATAACCACAACAAAATCGCTCCCGTCAATATCCACTAGCTTAATAGGATTCCCAGCGCAGAACTGGTACGGACTCAGCGACGGGTACTTAGCCGTCTTCCTGTCCACTCCCCACCACCGTCCCAGTCTCGTGTCATACTGCCGGAACTCGTACCCCGCCAAACCGCCCTGTCCATAGGCCTCCGCATCGCTCTCCTGCCCGTTGAAGAAGTACCGGTAACCCCCGATATAGTAACGAGGGGGCTGGGGCGGGTATGTGGCGGTGCGGATCATGGCGCGAAGATAGGGGTTTTTCGGGTTGGGTTATTTATCCTTGTTTAAAATCGTTTTTGATTGAAGAGTTCCCCCTACAGGTAGAACCCCATACATGTACGGTGCAGCAACTCGAGAAATGCCGTTCTTCTCGAATGAATGCAGATGCGTGGCACAAACGTTCCCCATCTTATATTTCACAGGAGTATCTGGTGTTGCCCATTTAAAATCCGGTTTTGGAAAGAGGGGTACAAGAGGGTTGTAATAAGCTAATCTGAGAATAGAATCATTGTTGTCTTCGATTATCAGATATGCCATTCGAATTTGCTGTCGGTGATAGTAGAACCCTGCTTGTCTGAAATCGGAATTATCATGATACTG
>JAJJKW010001670.1:0-45118 GCA_023805745.1 Isotricha sp. YL-2021b | reverse complement strand
TTGGGGTTTTGGTGTTGGGGTTTTGGGTTTTGGGTATTGGGCCCAATCCCCAATAATAAATAAATTTACTTTTATTATGTTAAAACTTTCAAAAATATTTCAATTAACTGTTTATTAAATTTTTAAAATTTTTTCTATATTTTTCTAAATATTAACGGTCCTCACAATTTATAATTTATTGAAAAAAAATCTGTGTTTAAATATATATTAAAAAATTAATAATTTTTAAAAGTTAACTGCTCAGTTTATTTCCAATAAGACTATAATTCTTAAAAATTTTATAATTTAATCAAATTTAAGTTAAATAAAATTAAAATCTAACCAATAGAACTAACATGAATCTGTAAATTCTATAATAGATTCTTATTGTAATATTTGGGAAAAAATATATTACTTTTTATTCTGAAAATCCTTAAAATAATTCAATTATTAAATTGTATAGAACATAATAAAAATTAAAATCAACTTTAGATATTTATAAAAATTATCTAAAAATATCTATTTTGATTTTTATGAAGATAATAAGATAAAAATACTATTAAAATCAAAATTTAGGATTAAAGAAAATTTAAATATCATAACAATATTTTAATTTATTTCTGATTATATAAAATTAGTATCAAATAAAAAATAATACAAATTATTTAACAATTAAATTCATTAGAAAAGTGTAAATAACTAATTATTAAATTTTTTATATAAATTAAATTGTTACTATATAAATAATGAAAAGAAAAGGAAAAAAAACAAGAAATATTTCAAATATTGACAAAATAAGAAGGGAAACTCAATTATTATTAAAAACACTTCAAAAAGAACAAAAAGAATTAGAAAGTTTAAGAAATGAAAATAATATATTAAGAGGTTATTTAGTTTCTGGAATTATTCCTCCAAAAAAAAAGAAAGAAATTGATATTCATTCTCCTATTACATTTTATAAAACTCAAACTTTTAAAAGAAAAAAATCTACTGAATCAATCTCAAAAAAATCAGAAAAAACACAACAAAATTTTTCTAAAAATAAAAATGAAAATAATGAAGAAAAAAATAAAAATGAAAATAATGAAGAAAAAAATAAAAATGAAAATAATGATGAAGAAATAAATAAAGAAAATAATGAAGAAAAAAATAAAAATGAAAATAATGAAGAAGAAATAAAAAATGAAAATAAAGCTGAAGAAATAAAAAATGAAAATCAAGAGGAAGAAAAAAATGAAAATAAAGCTGAAGAAATAAAAAATGAAAATAATGAAGAAGAAATAAAAAATGAAAATAAAGCTGAAGAAATAAAAAATGAAAATAAAGCTGAAGAAATAAAAAATGAAAATCAAGAGGAAGAAAAAAATAAAAATGAAAATAATGATAAAAATATAGATGAAAGTCTAAAAGAAAATAAATATATGAAAGAATATTTAGAAAGTAAAAATTTTGTAAAAACATTAGATATAGAATCAATTTCAAATAACATAAATTCATTTACAAATATAGAAATAAATGAACAAACGTTAATTGAATCTCAATTAAATAATAAAGAAAATTACGATAATATAAATAATAGTATAGATGAATTATGTGATAAAATATTAAATAATAAATTAACTCCAATAGATTTCTTAAACAAAATATCATTATTAAGTTCAAATCTAAAAAATAAAATAATATATGAAATATATCATAATCCAGAAAATTATATTCCATTTAAAGAAATAGAAGAATCAGAAGAATCAACAATATCCTTTTCAGAAGGAATATTATCAAAAATATTAATAAAAAATAATATTTCAACAGCATTAAAAAATAATAATGAAAATAATGAAAAATTATCATTAACATTACTTCAATTAATTTCTAATGGAGAAGCTTTTAAAAAAAAAATATTAATATCATATAAATTAGATTTAGAAAAAACAATAAAATTATTAGAAGATGAAGAAGAACAAAAAAATTTTATAAATAAAAAAAAAAACTATTTTTCAAATTTATTAAATATTCCTTTGGAAAAAATTCATATAACAAATATAATAAATAATACATTAACATTGAATATAACTTTATATTTATGTTTAAATTCTATTTTGGATGATTCAATAATAAATAAAATAGAAGATGAAAATATATTATCAATTAAAATTAAACCTTTATTAGAAAATTATATTATTTCAGAAGATAATTTTGATTTAAGAGGAAATAGAAAAACAGAAAATTTTGAAGATGGAATAAAAGGACCAGAAAGTCATTTACAAAAATTTATTTCTCCAAAAAATTATTTTGGTTTAGGATTAAATACAGAAAATAAATATAATAATATAAATATAGAATGGTATATTGCTTATTATAATTCCTTTTATATTCCTGAGAATTATAATAAAGAAAATTTAAATTGTAATGATTTATCAAAGGAAAAATTTAAAATATGTGATTATGGTATTTTTTTAAATCAAAATTGTGAAAAAATTGAAAATGAAAATTGTATTATTGAGTATAATAAAAATAATTATTATTATGGATTTTTATGTAGAGTTAATCCTGAAAATGTTAGAATTTCTAATGAAGATATTGATATTTGTTATTGGGTTGTTTCTAGTGATTTTGATAATGAAATAGAAAGAAGTTATTCTGATGAAATTAGACCCAGTAAAATTATTTTAAGGAAAAAATAAATTTTTTTTTTTGTTTTTTTCATTTTTTAAGTTTATTTTTGATTTTTTTAATTTAATTCAAATTAAAATTAGGTATTTATTAATTTTTTTTAATTTAATCAGTAAATAATTTTATATAAATATTTATTTTTTTTTTTATATATTTTGAAAAATGGGTTGTTCAAGTAGTAGTTCAATTGTTGATGATTCTGATATAAATGATAAACCACAAGAAAAAAAAAATGAAAAAAAACCAAGTCCAAAGGATAATTATATTGAAGCTGAATATTATATTGAAGAGAATAAACTTAATAAAAAAGAAATTTATATTATAAATAAAATAAATCAAATTGAAAATGAATTAAAAAATAATTGTAATATAAGTTTAAATGGTAATAAAATAGACTTTACTTTTCAACCAATGTTTACAACTTCAAAAAATAAAGTAAAATTTGAATTTCCTTATTGTTTGGAAAATATAATGTCAATGTTTTCAAATTGTACATGTTTAACTTTTATAAATTTCTCTCATTTTGTTATTGATAAAATAACTAATTTCAATCAATTATTTTTAAATTGTTCAAACTTAAAAAACATAAATTTTTCAAATTTAGACACTTCAAACATTTCAAATATGGAAACTTTATTTTCAGGATGTGAATCTTTAGAAAAAATAGATTTAACTAAATTTAATACTTCAAAAGTAACAAGTATGTCTTATATGTTTTTAAATTGTAGAAATTTAACTGAATTAGATTTATCATCTTTTAATACAGAAAAAGTTAAAGATATGACAGGAATGTTTAATAATTGTTCTTCTTTAGAATATTTAAATATATCAAATTTTAAAACGAATAATTTAATTAATATGGAAAGTATGTTTTTAAATTGTTCTTCTTTAACTGAATTGGATATTTCAAATTTTGATACAAGTAAAGTAGAAAATATGAAAAATTTATTTTCAAATTGTTCTTCTTTAACAAAATTAAATTTAGAGAATTTTAACACAATTAATGTAAAATCAATGGATTTAATGTTTAATGATTGTTCAAAATTAACTAGTTTAAATATATCTAATTTTAATACAAAAAATGTAGTTAATATGGAATCAATGTTTAGAAAATGTAAAAGTTTAAATGAATTAGATTTAAAAAATTTTGATACAGAAAAAGTAACTGATATGGGTGAAATGTTTTTTGATTGTTCTAGTTTAACTGAATTAAATGTTTCATCTTTTCGTACTAAAAATGTTATTAATATGATTAGAATGTTTTATAATTGTTCTAATTTAGTTAAATTAGATTTAAGTAAATTTATAACTCAAAATGTTAGAAGTATGGAACAAATATTTTATGATTGTTCTAGTTTAGAAGAATTAAATTTATCTAATTTTAAATCTAGTAAAGTTATAGATGATTTAGAATGGATTTTTCATAATATAAATGAAAATTGTAAAGTCATTGTCAATGATAATAAAATAGCAAATATTTGGAAATTGAGATCTTCTAAAATGAATTAATTATTTTTCAAATTAAAAAAGTATTTTTTTGATAAAAAAAAAATTCTTAAAAAATATTTTTAAAAAAAATTTATAATAATATTATTATATTTATTTATTATTTTTATATAATTGATTATAAATTTCAACTTGATTTTCATTCATAAAATTATAATAATTTTCTCTAATTTTAAATTTTTTATTAATTTTTGGAGTAAAAGTAGGTTTATTTTCCTTTAAATGTTTTTGTACAAAACTATTTTTATTATCTCTTGAAACATAAATTCTTTTTGAAAAATCTTCTCCTTTAATTCTAACGATTTTTTCACTATTTTTATTTATTTGAGGTTTAAATTTTAATTCATCATCAGCTTCAAATTCTTCAATTTCATCTTTTAAATGTTCTAATTTTATTTTTCTTTGATTTTCCCATTCATTATTTCTATTTATCCATTTATTAAAATCTAAAGGTTCATTTATTTTATCATTATTATTATATTTATATATATTATTAAATTTTTCTATTTCTCTCATTTCTTTTTCAAAATTCATTTCTTCTCTTATTTTATTTAAATTTTCTTGATATTGTTCATTTATTTGATTTAATCTTTTATATATTGGAATATTATTTTTTGACATTTTAATTGAAGTTTTATTTATTGTTGGTTTATTTTTCATTTCTCCTAATTCTTTTTTTATTTTTTCTTGTCTTAATTGTTCTAATTTTATTTCTTTTTTTATTTTTAAAGCCATTTCTTTTTCATAAACATTAAATTTATATTTATGTTTATTATTTTCAATTTCTTTTATTTCTTCATTATGAATATAATCACTCATTAAAATTGAATTAGAAGAATTTTTTTTTAAATTTTGTAAGTAAATATTATTACTATTTATTGTGTTATTATTAGATAATTTATTATCAATTATATTTGCTTGTGAACGAGATTTTTTTATTGTCTCAGAATTAGTTTCTTTAGGATTTAAAAATTCATAATCTAAAATTGAAACTGGATCTTTATTTTTTTCATCGCTTGAAAAAGGTGATATTGCTCTTTTACTATAATACAAATTATCTAATAATTTCTTAGAATGTGGCTTTGAAAATATTAATATATCTCTCATTGATTGTGTTGATGATGAATTTGTTGTTTGATTTAAACTTTTCATTTTAAGAAAATTAAATTTAAATTTTATAATTTTTATTCATTTTTTAAAATATGAAGATTAGAATAATTTTAATAAAAAAATAAAAAATTTTAAAATATACTTTATTGCTTATTTTAAAATATAAAACTTCAAATATTTATTATAACAAATATAATCTTTACATTTAAAAATAAAATAATTTAATGTATAATTTATTTATCAAAACATAAAATTAAAAAACAAATTAATTATCCATTAGTAAAATTCTAAAATAATTATTATTCTTGAATAAAAATTCCAAAATTAATTTCCTTAACAATACAATAATTTAAACTTTTCTGTAAATATTTTTCAATATTTCCTTTTTTTAAATTATAAAAATTATCATTTTTATTATTTTCCAAATCAACAAAACCAACACTTTTATGCATTTTTAAATGAAATTGATATTCACTTTTCAATTTAAAATCTTCATGACACATAGGACATTTATAATAACTAAAAAAATAGAAATAAAAAATTAAATAATTTAAACTTACTTTGTTTGATGATGTTTATATTTATAATGTTCTCTCAAATGAGAATCAGTTTTACATGAAAAATTACATAAAGTACATTTAAAATTATTTATATTTGAATGAGATTGAATATGAACTTTTAAAGTTCCTTTTTCAGCAAAACTTTTTTTACATATTGTACAAGTGAAAGGTTTAATTCCTTTATGAGATAATTCATGAACATATAATCTATAACCTGTTCTAAAAGTTTTTCCGCATTCTGGATATAAACATTGATATGGAGAAATATTTTTGTGAATTGCATTTATATGTTTGTTTAATACTGTTATGTTTACAAAAGATTTTCCACATATTATACATTTTGGCTATTTTATTATATTTTTTATTTTTTTTTATATATTTTTTTTACTCTTTGAAGGGATTCTACTTCCATTTGTTTTTTTTTTTAATTTATTTATTTTTTATTAATTTTAGTGTTTATATTTTGCTTTTGAAAAATAAAATTAAATAGTTAAATTTTCTAATTTAAAAAATTATTTATTTAAATTTTTTGAGTTTATTTGGATAAAATATTTATTATTGTTTTTTTTTGAATTTTTTTACAAAATTTATTATTTGATATTTATTTATAGAGTAATAAGTCTTTTTCAATTAAAAATGTATAAATGATAATATAAAATTTTTATTCCTTTTATTTTTATCCATTTTTATTTTTGTTTATATCAAAATTTCACAAATAAAAAAAATACACAAATATATTTTAAAAAAAAATTAAAGCAAATGACATCAACTATTAAAAATAAAAAAAAAATATGTCATTAAATTAAATCAAATATTATTATTAAAGATAAAAATAAAATAAAAAAAAATAAAAAAGAAAAAAAAAATGCAAATATAAATAAAACTTTTTTTATAGAAAAAGAATTTCAATATTTATATTATAATATTAATAATATAATACCAATATTTATTGTTTTTTAATTAATAACAAAGTAAAATTTATTTAATTATAACGTATTATTTATTTAAAAAAAATAATTTAAATAAATTAGTCGAAATAGAAAAAAGTTTGTTGTATAAAATAGAAAAAGAAGAAAAAATAAATAAAATAACTTCAAAACAACTATTTCAAATAAAAAAAAAAATATTAAAAATAAATTATTATTAACAAAAAATATAATTTAATATAACATCTTTCAAAAAAAATCTAAATCGGAAAAAAATCTCTTTTAAAAATCAAAAATAAAAAAAAAAAAACTAAAATAAAAAAAAATAAATGTCCCAAGAAAATCAATATAATATTCCATTAGAAAAAAAGTTCCTTTCTCATCCATCTCCAAATTCAACAAAATTTCCAAAAGAATTATTTTCTCCAGTTAATACAAAATATAATTCTCTTCAAAAATGTAGAATAATTCAAAAACATTTAGTTTATATAATAGGTTTATCAATAAATTTAATAAATAAAGATTCAGAATTAAAAAATTTTGAGTATTTTGGTCAATATGGTAAAATAGTAAAATTAGTAATAAATAAGAATAAAATATATAATTCAAATGGACCAAATGGACCAAGTTATTCTTGTTATGTTACTTATTCAAATTATAAAGAAAGTTCTTTAGCAATTTTAGCTCTTGATAATTCTATTATTGATAAACATATTATTAAAGCAAGTTATGGTACTACAAAATATTGTTTAAATTTTTTAAGAAATTCTATTTGTTTAAATAAAGATTGTTTATATTTACATCATATTGCTAATAAAGATGATATTGTTAGTAGAGATGAAATGAATAATAATAAAAATATTTTCGCTGATCAACATATTTTAGCTATTCAATTAAGTGAAATTTGGAAAGAGAATATTAAGAAAGAATTGGAAAATATTAAAGAAGTTAAAACTATTTTTCCTAATTGTTTTAGTGTTTATAGTAAAGACATTGTTATTAATTATTTAAAAGAACATAAATTTATAGATGATAAAAATAATTATCAAATCATTCATAATAATAATAATAATATAGAAAATTATAATAATGAACATGATGATAATGATGATAATGAAAAATTCATTAATTTAAATTATATAAATAAAGAAAATAATGAAAATAAACTAATAAAGAATAATGATAATAATAATAATAAAATTGAATCTGGGAAAACTTACCTAACTATAAATAGTTTAAATAAAATATTTTTATCAAAAAATAGATCAAGATTTTCCTTTGTAAATAATAAATTAGAAAATGATTTAAATTCATTACATAAAATTGAAGTTCCTATTCCAATTAGAAAATTTATATCTGAAAATATAAATTATTCAATATCCCAAAAAGAGAAAAATGATATTATTGATTATTATTTTTCACATTCTTATGATTCTAATGATCCATGGGATTATTTGATTTCTACTTTAAAAATGTGGAAACAATTTGATAATTATTCTAATAGTAATTGTCATAAAATAGCAGAAAATGAAAATTATATTTTAATTGATAAATTTAACACCAACTAATTTTTGGGAAATAAATGTTGAATTAAAAAATGAAATTTTAATCGTTAAATCATTTATATTTAATTTATAAATTTATATTGTATAAAAATTAAATTTCGTTACGTCATGGTTTTCATTATTTAAATTTTAATTTTTAAATTAAAAAAATCACTTTAATTAAATATTTTGAGAATATAAAATTTTTAAATGATTAATTTATTTAAATTATATGGATAAATTTGGAATTCAAATTAATTATAATAAAGATTCAACTTCCTTTCAAATTCATAAAGAATCAACATTAGATAAATTATTTAAATTTATTGAAATTTATTATGAAGAAATTAAAGGTACAAATTATGAAGTATTATTTAATGATATAAATTTAAAAAAGAAAAATTCTTCTCAAAAAATAAATTGTATTTTTACAAATGAAGACACAAATAATGACATTGTATTAAATTTAATTAATTATGATGAAGGAAAACATCCAAATTTTAAAATAGAATTTAATTGTTTATTTGAAAATAATCATAAATCATTTTTAATTAATCCATCATTAAACTTTCAAAATTTGAAATATAATATTTTAGCAACTTTTCCAAAATTAGAAGAAGATAATTATATGATAATTTATAATGATGAAGATATAACTAATATTTATCCAAATGAAAAATTAATAAAAGATGTTTTTAACATAGATTTATCATCTACTAATTCTTTAAATAATATAATTGAAATTGAATTACAAAATAAATTAAAAACAATAATAGAATATTTTAAAAGATGTTCTTTTTGTCATGAAGAAAAGGCAAGTAATATATGTAAAAAATGTTGTATGGCAAGTTGTGATAAATGTAATAAAAAAGATAAACATATTAAAATAAGAAAAACTGAATTTATTGAAATTATAAAATTTAAAGAATATGAATTAAATATTTTAAATTATATTTTACAAAAAATATTAGAAACTAAAAGCATAAATGAAAAATTAAATAGTGATAATTTAAATCAATTTTTTGAAGAAAAAATCAATTTAATAAAAAGTAAATTTGTAAATAATCCAAATGAAGAAATAGAATTAAGAGATATTCCAATTAATAATTTAAAAAGATTATTAGATTCAATAAATAGTAATTATCATCCAGAAGATTTATCAAAAATAATTTTAGATTTTTATAATTTAGTTTTAAATTATAAAAATAATCCATTTTATGATTGTGAAGAATCAATGAAAAAAATTAATGAATTATTAACTGAATTAGAAATATTACTTTCAAATTTTAATGAATATAATCGTATTTATGATGAATTTTATGATAAATATAAGAAATGTATGGATATAAATACTAATTTAGAAATTGATCTTGAAGAACTTTTAATAGAATCAAAATTAATTTTTGAAAAAGGTTCTTATTTAAATAAATATAATAAATTAATGAAAATTTATGATAATTCAAGAGTTTTAGTTTTTAATTATAGTAATTTAAGATTTAATTTAATGAATTTTTTAGATTATAAAGAACAATTTAAAGATATTTTAAATAATTATATTCAAGTAAATTATAATTATGATAATATGGAAAAAATATTTTTAATAACAGGAGCAACAAGTCAAAAATTTTATATTTATGATTATAATAGTAATGAAATGCAATATATTGGAATGTTAAAATTTAGTCATAATTGGTGGCCTAGTTTAATTCCAGTTAAAATTGAAAATAAATTTAAGAAACAATTATTCTTATTTTGCTTAAGTGGAACTTATACAAATAAATGTGAATTATTAATTTTTAAAGATGAAATAATTGAAGGAGATATTAAAGAAGAATTAAATGATAATAATATTAAAAAAGAAAATGAAAAAGATTTTGATAATACTCTTTTAGAAAAAAAAGAAGAAGAAAAAAAGGAAGAAGAAGAAAAAAAAATAAGAATAATAAAAAAAGTAAGAATAAGAAAAAAAGGAATAAGAAGAAAAAAAGGAAGAATAAGAAAAAAAAGAAGAAGAAGAGAAAAAGGAAGAAGAAGAAAAAAAAGAAGAAGAAGAAAAAAAAGAAGAAGAAGAGAAAAAGGAAGAAGAAGAGAAAAAAGAAGAAGAAAAAAAAAAAGAAGAAGAAAAAGAAGAAGAAGAAGAAGAAAAAGAGGCTTTAAAAAAGGAAAAAGAAGAAGAATCACAAAAAATTATAGAAATAAAATCTCAAATAGTGGAAAAATCAAAGAAAAAAAAATATATATCAAAAAATTCTAAATATATATTAAAATGGCAAGAAATACCAAGTACAAAAGGAAATCATGGTCAAGCAGCATCTTTTATATATAATAATAAATATTTATATCTTTTATTTGGATATAATTTTAAATTAGATCCAATAACTTTAATAGAAAGAATAAATATTGAAGATATTAATTCTTTAATAATTGAAAATAATAAAAATAATATTAAATGGGAAACTTTAGAGTTTAAAAATCCACATGATATTTCTTCTATTTTATATTATAATGCTTTATTAAAAGTTAATGATGATAAAATTTATATTTTAGGTGGATTAAAAGAAATTGATGAAATTGATTATGTTTATGAATATAGTGTAAAAGATAATTCTTTGTTGAAAACTGATAAAAAAATTAATTTTGAAAATGTTAAATTTTCAATTGAAAAAGATTTTCTTATGTTAAATAAAGATAATGATTTTATTGTTAATAATAATATGTTAAGTAAAAAAGATTTTGGTATTATTGATGGGAAAAATAATGTTCATATCATTAATACTAATTTTGAACATAAAGTTATTCCTTTTAATCCTTAAAATTTTTTTTTTCTTTATTTAAATTATTTAAAATAAAATAGATTTTTTAATAAAAATAAATTTATATATAATTATATTTTTTGGCTTTTATTATTGGTTTTAATTTACCTTCAAAATTGAAAGAATTATTATTTTTTGAATAATTTTGATTATGAATTTTTAGAAAATGATTATGACTATTATTATAAAGTTTTTTCTTTTCTTTCAAAGGATTTTTAAATCTAAATGAAAAACTTTCAAAAGTTGAATTATTTCTTACATGATTAAAATTTTTTTTATTTTTTAATTTTTTCTCAAAAAGAGTATTTGAATATCTTCCCAATTTACTATAATTTGAAGCATTTTTATTATTTGAATTTTCATTTCTTTTAAATTCTATTTCACTAGTATTTGGTTTTTTATAATTAAAAATAGATTGTTTTTTAATATTATTAAAACTTTTTTTATTTTTATTAAAAATTGAAATACTACTTTTTGATTTAATTGGAGATGTTTTAGAACGTAATTTATCATTATTATTTCCTTTATAAAAACTTTGTAATTTATTTGAAAGAAAATTAATATTATTTTTATGATTGCTATTATAATTATTAATTATATTCAAAGGTTTATTTATTTTTTGCTCTAATTTATTTATTTTTTCTTTTAAATTTTTTTCTTTTGTTTTTAAATTTCTTATTTCATTTCTTAACATTTGAATTAAATCTTCATAAATCTCATTTGTTTCATTTTTTTTTTCTTCTAATTTTATCATTTCTACTTTTAATTCATTAATTTCATTATCTTTTTTATTAGAATTTTTTCCTAAATTTGTCATAAAAATCCCACCTTCATTTTTATTAACTTGATTTAAATTATTAAAATCAAAATCTTTAATTTTTTTCTTATTATTTTCTTTATATAAATTAAACTCTTCTAATAATTTTTCATATTTAATCTTATAACTTTCATTTTCAACTGCACCTAATTGTCTTTGATTACCTAAAATTTCAATAGATTTTTTAAGAATAATATTTTCTTTTTTTAAATTAAATAAATCTGAAATTGATTCATTTTTTTTCTTCTTTTAATCTATTTATTGTTTTCCAAAGTAAATCGACATTTGGATTTTTTCCATAATATTCTAATTGAATAGGATAAGAAATATTTTTATTTAAAATATTAATTATTAAATATTTTTTTATATTATCATCTTCTTTTAAATTTATACTATCTTGAGAAAAAATTCCTTTAATTTCATTTAAACTTTTAAATAATATATTTAAATTATTTTCATTATCATCAACACTTTGAGTTATTGCATTGATTAATAATTCATTATATTTAATTAATGAAATCTCATTTCCTAAACTTGAAGTAATTCCTTTTATAATTTTATCATTTAAATCTTTTTTCCAATATAATTCTTTTTCAGGTTGTTCAATGGATATTGTTAATTCTTTAGAATTTTTATTAATATTTGTTAAATATATAAAATAATTATCCTTAGTACCTAAATTTGATATATATTCCATATAATTTAAACATTTTTTCATATAAAATTTGAAAAAAAGAATTATTTTAAATTATTTAAAATAATTGTTTTAAGAAATTAAATATAAATATATTGTTTATTTTTTATTATTTTGAGGAAAAAATTAAAAAAGAATTAAATATATAAAGAAATATATATTACTTTAAGAGACTAGAAAGAATACAAATTTTTTTAATAATTTAAATTTTAAAGATTTTTTTCAAATATATTTAATAAAGTTTAAAAATTGTTTATAATAAAATAGAATATCCTTCACCATTAAAATTATGAATTTTAGAATTATAACCTAATAAATCATTATTATTATCAAAATTCCATTCATACCAAACTTTTTTACCATCATTAATTCTATTAATATTAATAGTTAAAATATCATTTTTTTTAATTGGAATTTGGACATAAGAAGGAAAATAAATAGGAAACCAAGAAAATAATTTTTGAGTATATTCTGAAGTAGGACAAATAGATAATTTAATATCTTTATATAATATAGTATCAAAATAACCAACAAATCCTGTAATAAAAGTATCTTTTTCAAAATTAAAAGAAATACTTTTTTTTTGATTAAAATTATCACTAATTTCATTTAAATAATGTTTAAATGTAAAACATTTTTTTATTTCTTCAATAGGATAAAAAGCTCTTTGAAATAATATAATATAAGGAGAATTATAATTTTCTTTAATTGCATTTATATTAGACCAAATTGAAGGACAATAAATTGGTCTTAAATAAGATGAATATTCTTGAGGAATCATAATTCCATTTTCATTCATATATTTCTTTAAATTTATTAAACATTCTGGACTTAATTCATTATCTCCAAAACTTCCTAGTAATTCACTTATACAAATATCTATTTTATCTAAATTATAATTTTTTGGATCAAATTGTCTCATATCACAATTTATCATTTGAACATTTGAAAATATTTCTTCATTTTTTTTTAAATTTAATAAAGTATTAAAAGCATTTATATTTTTTTCTACACAAAATAAAATATATTTATCTTTATCTATTTTATTATTATTAATTGCATTTATTGCACTTCTTATTATTGGTCCTCTTCCACCACCAAAAATACCAATAATTAATTTATTTGTAAAATTATTTTTTAAATCTTCAATTGCTTTAAAAATAGCATTTTCATAATATTTATACTTAGTATTATCTTCTTCAAAAGATTGATAAACTTGACTTTGTAAATTATCTTTTAAAGGTTGTAAAGGAAATTGAAGAACATCATAATAATATGTTAATAAATCATCTGTTCTATCTTTAAATTCTTTATGAATTTTAAATAAATATGTTAAATATATATAACAATCTTTCATTGGACCAAAATTAACAATGTTTTTTTCTTGGTCATATTTAATTATATTTATATCATCTTTTATTATTAAATCTGGTTTAAATTGAAATAAATATTTACATATTTCTTGGTGATTATGAGATAAAACTGGAAAACCATTTTTATTAACTAAAAAAATAGATAATGGCACAGTTATATTATTTATATTAAAAACTATAATTTCATTTAATATTTCTTTAAAATTTTCTGGAATTTGTTTTTGAATTATTAAACTCATTCCGATATTTTGATAATATTCTTCTAATGAAGATATTAATTTTCTATATATATTTAAACCTTCATTTGTTAATTCTATTTCAAAATTTATTTTTCTATCTGGATTTGTTTTTAAATATGTTTTTATCATTTGAATTAACATAAAAGTTTCTTCTGAATTTTGAATATTTGAATATTTTAAATTTATATATTTTATGCTAATATGATTACAATAATCTAAATCTTTATTTATTATATTTAAATTTTCTTTTAAGTCATTAAAATCTTCATCATGTAATTTTGCTATTATTTGATTTTTAAATAAAGAAGAAGAAATTGAATAATAATCATCTATAAAAATAGGTTTTGAATTTCCTTTTGGGAAATTTTTTCTTAATTCTTTATCTTTAATTGATATTAATGTTATTAAATAATCATAATTAGAAAATTCATTTGATTTAATTATTTCTATTGGAAAATCTAATTCTTTGTCTTTTTCTATTTCACTTTTTGAAATATCAATTCCAATTGAAATTGAATAAGGAATTTCTTGACATGAATAAGGCATAAATGAATAATTTTTTTTAAAAATAAATTATTTTTTCTTGATAATTAATTTAAACCAAAAAAAAATTATATTATTTTAATTATTACAAAATAAATAAATATATAAATTTATTTTATGATGATTAGTACTAAGTACTGGGCTATGATTATTTATTGATTAAAATTTAATTCTGAATAAATTAATTTTTTATATTCAAAATTTTAAAAAAAAAAAATATGAAAATTTCATTATATTGTTGATTGTTGAATTGTATTTTTTATTATTTGTAGTTTTTGTTCTGATTCTTCTAATTCATTTATCAATTTTAAATTTTTAGTTTTTAATAATAAATTTTCTGTTTTTAAAGTATTAATTTCTTCCTTTAATTTATTTATTTGTTGAATTAATTCAAGTTTTTCAAATTTTAATTTTTCAATAATCGAATCTTTAGTTTTTTCATTTTCTAACTTTTTTTCTTCAAATATTTGATTTAATATTTTACATCCTTCTTCAAATTTATTATTAATTTCCTTAATATCCATTTTCAAAAATTTAAATTAAAATTTAAATTTTAAATTGTAATTAAAAAATGAGCGAAGAAAAACAAGATAATAAATCTTTAACAAATGAAATATTAACTCTAAAACAAAATGGAAATTTAATTCAATTATCTTCTTCTAATTCTTTAAACTTTCAATTTGAGAATAGAGAAAATATATTAAAAGAAGAAGAAAAAATTGAAAAAGAATTTTATGGAAATACAATTTCAAATTTGACTTATGATATTTTTAAAGATTTTGAAGATATAATGAGAAATATTTTATTAAATCTAAAAGAAGATTTATTTCCTATTTTGAATAAAAATTTTTCAGAAGAAGAATGTAAAAATATTATAAATAATTTTACTGAAAATTTTTCTAAAAATGTTTTTAATGCTTATTTAGATAAAGGAGAAATTAATATGATGGAATTTTTAAAATTTCCTGAAATTGAAAAAAAATATGAAGATTATGTTATTAATAAAAAAAAAATTCCAATGGAAAAAATAATCGAAAGAGAAAAACAAGAAATTGATAAATTATTTAATAAAGAAAAAAATGAATATTATGATTTAATGAAAGAAGATATTAAATTAAGAGTGGAAATAAAAGTTCAAGAATTAATTTCTGCATATAGAAATAATTTATTTTCTAAAAATTTAAATGAAAATATTGAAAACCAAATAAAAAAAATAAATGATAATATTAAATCAAAACCAAATTTAGAAATAATGAATAATAATTTAAATTTTATAGACCAACAATTAGATGAATTTAATAAAATTGTAAATAATTTTTCATAAAAAATAAAATAAGTTTAAGTTATAATTGAAATTATAAATATAAATATAGTTTTATTACATAAAAATATTATTTCTTATTTTTGAAAAGGATTATTATCATTATATTTTGAAATACTTCCATTTGCAAAACTATTTGCATCAGAAGATAATGATTGAATTTCAATATAATTTTTCAATTGTTTGATATTATTTATATCAATATTTCTTTTATTATCTTTTTTATTTTTAAAATTAATATGATGTTCACTTTTTATTTTTTCTATTAATAATTCTTGTTCATTATTTGATTTACTTTCACTTCTTGTATTTTCATTTCCTGTTGAAAATTTATTTTGAAATGTTATATTATTATCTTTTTCATCTGAATTTGTTAATAAAGGTTCTTCTATTGTATCATAGTTTCTTTTTAAATTTAATACTAAATTATTGTTTTTTGAAATAGAATTTCCAAATGTTATTATATTATTATTATTTGAATTATTTATATTATTTGTGTGATTTTCTTGTTTTTTTTGAGTTTTTAATTTTTTCTCTTTTTTTTCTTTTTCAAATCTCTCTTTTATTTTTATATATTCTTTTTCATATAATCTATCAATAATTTCTTGATTATTTATATTTTTATTTTTATTTAATTGTTTCATTTCTTCTAAAAATTTTTTTTCTTCCTCATCTTTTTTTTTCAATATTTTCATTTTATTTTCTATTGATTTAGCTCTTCTTTCATTAAAATTACTTTTAACAATATAATTATTATTTTTATGTAATTTAGGAGAAAAAGTATATTTTTCATTTTCTATTTTTTCATTTTTTAATTCCTTTTCTTTATATAATATAGCATCATTATATAATTTTTCATAATATTTTGAATCAGATTTTTCTCTTATTTGGGAATTAGAATTATTATCTTCTTTTAATTTTGATTGATTTATTTTAGTATTATTTGAAGTTTTATTAATATAAATTTTTGATTCAGAATTTGTTTTTTTTAATTTGTAATTTCTATTAATTTGAGGTTTAAATGTGCATTCTTTTTCTAAATTTATATTTTTTTTCATTTTCATTTTTAAAATTTTTTCATTTACTCTTTCTAAATGTTCTTCTTCATTTTTGTAAAAATCATAATTTTCTTTAAAAGTCTGATTGATATTATTATTATTATCAATAGTCAAAAAATTTGTTTTATTATTATTATTATATGATAAAATATTATGAATATTTTTATTACTATTAGAAGTTGAAATTAAATTTTGATTTGTTATCTGAGTTTTCTTATTTAATTGAGAATATTTTTTTTTTGAATTTTTTGATGTTATATCAAAAATTGGTGTGAAACATTTAATTGTTTGAACAGGTTTTTTTTCATAATATGGAAAAAAATTTTGATTTATTCTTGGAGTAAAAGTGCATTCTTCTTCTTCATTTTTTATTATTCTAAAATTATTCTTTTTATTATAAATATTATTATTTGATTGAGTGTTTAAAATTTTAGGATTAAATTTTTCTAAATTTGATTTTGGAAATTTGGAATTTGAATTTATTTTTTTAATTTTTTTTTTACTCCATATTAAATTGAATATTAGATTTGATAGAATATTTCTTAATTTAAAATATATTATTGTTTTTATTATTTTAATTGATTTATATTTTGAAATTATTTGGTTGTTTTTAAAAGAGTTTATGATTCGTTTTGCATATTCATATAATTTTTTTTCATCTTTTGAGATAATCTTTAAATATGAAAATAAAGAAATTTTTAAAATATCATCTTTATTTTTATAAGATTTTTTTTTTAAATTTTCAGAATAAATGTTTAAAAATAAATTTATATTATCATAATCTATTATTCCAATATCATTCAAATATTCATAAATTTTAATTGATTCTTCTTCATAGTTCATATTCATTTAAATTTAAAAATAATATTCACAAAAAGTTTTATTTTTTTATTTTATTTATTAATAATTATATTAAGACATTTTAAATTATATTATTTTCAATTATTAAAAGAGTCTTTTAGTATTTTTGTTTTTATTTTTTTTTTATTATTTTCTGTATAATTTTTATTAATGTTTTTATTATATGATGAATTAAATATATTTTTATTATCTTTTTTAGAAATATTTAATGTTTTAATTCCCTTTGAATGAGAATTGTTCCTTTTCTTATGATTTGAAATATCAATAGATAAATACTTTTTATAAGCAATTTTGAGATCTGGAAATATTGTTTTTATTATTGTTTTTGTTTCTGAATCTTTTATTAAATGATGATTTTTTAAATAAATTTTTGAAAATATTTCTTTTAATTTTTCATTTTCATTATTCTTTTTATCTTTTAATATATTTTTGAATAAAAAAAATTCATTTTGAAAATTTTGTTTATATAAATTTAGTATTTTTATTTTAATTTCATTTGTAATATTTATATAAGGTTTATTATTTGTATAAATTTCATTTAATATTTTTAGTTTTGAAATTTGTTTATTAATAATTTTAATATCTTTAATATTGTTTTTAAAAATTTTTTGCTCAATTTTAATTTTTAATTCATGAATTTTTAAAGTTTTATGATAAGATAAAATTAAATCAAAAATTTTTTCAAGACAAAGTTCAATTTCTAATTTTAAAAAATTATAATTTATATCATTAAAATAATCTTGAGTATAAAAAAGATTAAAATCATTTTTTAAATTAAAAAAGTCTTTATTAATTAAATCAATATCATTTTCAATATCTTCTTTTTTATTATTTTCAGAATTAGAAATTACATTATAATTAATTAAATTATCATTTTGAACATTCAATTCATCATCATTAATTTCTTTTATGTTAACATCATTTTGATTTATTATAGTATCTAAAAAATCAATAGATTGAATATCTTGATTTATGTTTTTTATTTTATTTTCATTTTCTTCTTTTTTATTATTATTGTTTTGATTATTCCTTTTTTTAATATTAGAAACTTTATTATTTTTTTCTATAATATTATTTTCTTGAAATAAATTATTTATATTTCTTTTAAATTTATTAACATCTTCAGTTAAATTTCTATCTAATTTATTAACTTTATTACTTTCTTCAGTTTGAAATTGAGTATTAAATTCTTCTATTTCTTTACTAATATGTTGTTTTTTTAATAAATTATTACTTATTTTTTTTATCATATTTGAAGTATTTTTTCTTGAATGAGTTCTTAAATTTTTTTTATTTTTGAAACTATCTTCATTATCTTTAACAAAAGAATTAGAAGAGGAATTTATTTTTCCTATAATATTTGTTGTTGATAAAGCTAAATTACTTTGATTATAAAATATACTATTGTATTTTTTATTTTTTATTTTATTTGAAAATGATATTGAATTTAAATTTTTTTCATTTCTTGTATATTTTGAATTTTCTTTATAACTCTTTAACAAAACGTTATTTGAATAAATTGCATTTAATTTATTTTTACTTGGTGATTTTGTTTTTGTTATTTCTTTATTATTTGATATTTTATTTAAATGTTCAACTGGAAAATAATTAGTTTTATTATTATTCTTTTTTTTATTTGTAATTGATATTTGAATTTTTATTTTTAGAAAATCCAAAATATTTAAAATATTATTTTTATTCATATTTTTTTTCTTAGATTTTTTTTCTTTTGATAAATTTATCCAAGTCATTATATTTTTATTTAAACTAATTCTTGGAATTTTATTTAAATCAATTTTACCTTCTCCTAAAATTTGAATTGGAAATTCTTTTTTAATTGAAATATTTATAATTGAATTTGAATTTAATAAAATATCTTTATTTATTATATCTTTAAGAAAAAATTCTAATTCATTGATATTTATAATTAAATCACAATCTTTAGAAAGTTCTTTCATTGAAGGAAAAATATCATAAATTTTAATTTTTAATTCCATAATAAATAAAATTTTAATTTTAAAAATTATATTTAAAAAAAACAAAAAGAAGTATTTAAAAAAAGATTTTTTAAATATTAAATAAATTTATTTTTTTTATCCAGATTTAAATAATAAAACAGCAATTTGTCCCAAATAAAAATAAATAAAATGTTTAGTTTCATGAGTAACATAACTTCCAAAATTTCTTCCAACAACACAATGCCAAGTTGGATTATGTTTTCTATCAAATTCTTTTTTAATATAACAAGCAATATCTTTTTCAATATTATATGAATCAATTGCTTTTGTTGCAACATTAATTGCATCTTGTTGCATATCTTCTGTCATATCTGAATTTTTTATTATTGCTTTTCTTTCTTTATCCATTTTTTTTTTAAATGCTTTTTCAAATTAAATTAAGTGATTTATTTATAATTTATTTTTTTTTATTTTTTTTTATAGATTAAGTTATATTTTTTATAAAATTATTTCAATTTATAATATTAAAAAATGAATATTATTATTTTATTTATTTATAATTATTAATTATTGAGGATTCTTCTAATGCAATTTTTCTAAATTTATTTAAATCATTTATTATATTATCTGCATATGAATCATTTATTAAATTATTATTACTTGATAAAAGAGAATCATATTCAAATTTTTTTTTATTATTATTAATTTTATTATTTTGGCTTTTTTTATTTTGATAATTTTTTCCTTTTGAAGAAATTGGTCTTAAATTATTATTATTATTTAATTTATTATCAATTTGACTATCCTCAAAAAAATTTAATTGACTTTGTAATTTTTGTGATTCTCTTATATCATTATAATCACTTAAATTAATATTTTGATTATTTTCATTTTTTTCTAATTTTTTAATAACTGCATTATCTGTAGTAAAATCTTCATCATATTTTTCATTTTCGGATTCATTTTTACTTTCTTTAATTGATTTCATATTTAAATTAGGATTACTTTCTAAATTACAATTATCATTTTCTAAATCATCATTTATTATATTTATACCACTTTGAATTGATAAAGTTCTTGTTATATTATTTAAATTTTCTGGAGATTCATTATATAAATTTTTTTTATTGAAATCTATTGAAAAATTTATATTATTATTATCAATTTTATTTGTATTATTCATTAAAGAATTTTGTTCTGGTTCTCCTACAAAAAGAAAACTTTTTTCTTTTTGATCTTTTGATATTTTTATATCATTTTCATTAATTTTTGCACTTATTCTTGGATCTAATTTTATTGGTTTATTATTATAATTTGAATTATTTGGTTCAAATTCTACTTCTGATATATTATTATCTTTATTACTCATTTTACTTGAATTAATACTTATTTTATTCTTTATTTTATTATTACTTATTTTATTTGAGTTATTATTATTAAAATTTGTGTTTTCTTTATTTATTTTTTTTTTATTTTCATTTAAATTATTTTGGTTATTATTAGATTTTTTACTTGAGTTAATTCTTCTATTTCCATTATTATTTATATTATTATTTGAAACATTATTATTTTTTATTTGTTTAGAATCATGATTTTCATATATATCATTTTTTTCAGGCATTAAAAATTCATCATCAGGAATATTATATTTAATATTTGTTTCTTCATTTATTTTATCTAATTTTCTGCTTGAAGAAACATTATTATTATTATTTTCTTTCCAAGTTTGATAAAAATTTCCATTGCTTGTATTTTTTAAAGTAACAAATTTACTCCATCCAGAAAGAGATTGCATTAAATCTTGATTAATATTATCATTTTTAAAAACTGATTTTCTTAAATCTTCATACTTACTTCTATATTGACATTCTTTAATTTGATTATTTAATTGACTTTCTGTTAAAGAGTTTATAATTTCTGGTTTTTGATTCTTATTATTATTACTTTTTAATAAGAAATTATTATTCATTTGCTTTTGATTATTATAATTTTTTTTGATATCTTGAATTTCTCTTTTTTTTCTATCTAAAACTAAATTTAAATATTTTGAAATTTTTAAATTAAAATCTATTAAATCAAAATTAAAACCTAAACAATTTTTAATTTTATTTTGACCATTTTGAATTTTTTGATTTATAATATTTTTTTCATTTGTTAAACTTCGAATTACTTCATTATCTTGATTTAAAGAAGGATTATAAATAAAATTCTCAATAATTGTTTCATATTCAGAAATTAAGTTTTGACAATCTTTAACATAATTTTTAAATAATTCTTCAATATTTAAATTATTTTGATTTATTTGTTGAAAAATATGATTATTATAATTTGTATTATTCATAGAATTAATATTACTTGAATTATCAATATTATTAAAATAATTATTATTATTTAAACTATTTGATTGAAATGTTGTTAAAGGTCGATTATTATAATAATTCATAGTTTGAAAATTTTGATTAAATTGATTATCATTAATTTGAGAATTAAAATATGAATTATTTCCTTGATTAAACATTTGTTGTTGAATATATTGAGTTGGAAAAGAAGAAACTTGAGTATAATTATTTAAATTATTATTATTATTATTTATAATTTTTTGATTATAAACATTTGGAGGAGGACTCGAAGAAAATAATTGTTGATCTATTATATTATTATTTAAACTATAATTATTTAAATTTGTATTAAACATTATATTTTCTGGAGATTCCATATTTTTATTATGTTTACTCATTATTTCTAGTTTTTTTTTATATTCTTCTTGAATTTTTCTGTCTTCTAATTGTTTCTTTATTTTATTATCATATTTTAAATCTTCTTCTTTTTCTTTTTGTTTTTCTAATTCTTTTATTTTTTTTCTTTCTTCTACTTGTTTTCTTAGTATTTCATTATATTCCATTTTTTTCTTTTTTTCTATTTCTTTTTGTTCATTATCAATATATGGTTTTGTTATTTTTGTATTATTATTAATATTATTTAAAATAAAATTAGTTTCATAATTTTTATATTTTTTATTTTGAATTTGTCTTGTGTAATTTATATCATTTGAACTATAAGGTCTAAAATCATTTTCTATATTTTTATTATTGCTATTTGAATAATAGTTTCTGTTATTGTTATTTAGATTGGAATAATTGGTATTATATCCAAAATTAAAATTATTACTTTTACTTGTTTGAGGAATATTTTTATTTAAATTATTTTGATTATATAAGTTTATATTTGAATTTTTATATTGTTGATTCATGTTTGATATTTGGAATTGTTGTTTTGGTTGATTTAAATTTTGATAATTTCCATAAAAAAAATTCGGTTTTTGAGAATTCATTTTTAAAATTAATTTAAAAATAAAACAAATAAAACATTAAAACTTTTTCGGAAGATGAATTAAAAAAAATATAAGATTAAATGTTAATAAAATTTATCTAAATTAAAAAAATAATTCTTTTACTATGATTTCTTTTATGTGAAGGAAATAATATTTAAAAAATTAATTTCATTTTATTAATTCAATATATTCAAATAAAAAACTATTTTTCAATATAATATTAAATATAATAAAAATTTCCAATAATTGAATTTCATTTGTTTAGAGATAATTTACAATTAAAACATGATAATCATAACTTTTTTAATCTTTATTGTTTAATTATTTTCAAAGATTTTTTAAATTATTATTTCCAACAACATATTTAATTTTTTTCCATTCTTGGAAATAATTAATATTTTCAAAATAAAAATCAAAAAAATGTTAAAACATTTAAAATTATTATATTTAAACCAAATAAAACCTTCAGAAAAATATAAACCAAAAAAAAAAGAAATAGAAGATTATAATTTAAAATCCTATTCAGAGAGAAAAGAAAATCATAAAACATTAAAACCAGAAATAATAAATACAAAAAAAATAAAATTTCCATTTAAATCATTAATAACATCAAAAAAAAATAATTTAAGAAATAAAAGAAATAAAAGGAATTTTTCAGATTCAAATGGAAGTTTATTAAAATCAACAACATATAATTCATCTTTTAATTATACATTAACTCCAAATATACAAACTAAAAAAAAATATACATTTGTAGTAAATCATTTAAAAGAAATAAAAAATAATTATATGGAACTTCCTTCAATAATAACAAAATATAATAATAAAATGACAGAATATTTAAATAATGAAAATGAAAAGAATTTTTCACAATCAATAAGTTTAATTCCTAAAAAGAATTTTTCTAAAAAATTTAGATTATACAGAGAAAATATTACGGATAATAAAACCGAAAAAAATACTAATTTAAATGCAATAGATATATTTAAAAAACATTTTGATTTATTTAAAAAAATAGAAAAAAAAATAAATCCAAATCCAAAAAAGAAAACACAAAAAGAAATATATGAAAAAATAATAAAAACAATTCACAAAGCATATCTTCATTTTAAAAGATGTGATATATCAATAAAAGAATTTTATTTATCATATAAAATAAAGAATTATTCATTTAGTTGTGAATTAACAAAAGATTTAATAAGAGAAATAAAAGATAAGAATAAAATAAATGTAGATAAAATATTAGATATAAATAAAGCATGTGTATTAGATTTTGATTTTTTTAAAAGAACACCATTACATTGGGCATCAAAAAGAAATTTTTATCAAATAATACCAAAAATAATAAAATTTGGAGCTGATGTTGAAGCAAAAGATTTTTTAGGTAAAACATCATTACATTTAGCAATTATGAATGATAATTTTGAAGCAGTTATTTTTTTATTTTTATATTATTCTTCTCCTTTTACTTTAAGTTTATCTGGAAAAAAACCTATTGATTATGCTAAAAGTGAAAAAATAATTTCTATTTGTAAAAGAGCAAGTGCTCTTCATGTTATTCATATGTTTGGTAATCAAGAACATTATTATGAAAATGTTCAAAGAGGTTTTACTTTTTTTGTTGAAAATGAATGTAAAAAAGATTTAGAACCTGAAGCTTATAATATAATAAAAAGTATGGGTCAGTTTTTTAGGGAAAATATGCATAAATATTAATTTTTTTTTTTGGTTATTTTATTAATTTTTAAATATTTGGTAATGATTTATTTGAAAGGATGTTATAGTTATTTATTTTTTTTAATATATATATATTGTAATAATAAGTAAAACATAAAATTTTAATTAATTATAAATAACAGAATGAAAAGAAAAAAAATAACAAAAAAAAGAAATAAAACCTTAAAAATTAAATGAAAAAAAACATAAAAAAAAAGAGTAAAAAAAAATCTTTTTTTCTTAAAAAAAATAATATAAAATAAAAAAAAAAAATGATAGAATTAGGACCTCAAGAAGGAGGAAATGAATTAGACGACAATAATAACAACGATGATTATAACGATGGAGAATTAGAAATATCAAATAACAATATAGAAGATAATAAAAATAAATCTCAAAATGATAATTCTCATTCAAGAAGTGATCAAAAAAGAAGTAATTCAATGACATCAATGTCAAGAACAGGTTCAACAGTAATAAATCAAAATGTTGTTTATGTTCCACCTTGGAAAAAAAAAATGAGAGTATTTTTAGATTCAATTCCAGTACAATTATTTATGTCAATTTTAACAGTTTATGTATTATTTGCAGATGACATAAAATGCATATGTACAAAAAAAGAAGCAGATCCTCCATTTTCAATAATAGTAATAATATTAATGAGTATATTTTTTATAGAATTAATAATATCAGCAGTTGTATTAGAAGATTATTTTCTTGGATTTTATTTTTGGTTAGATTTCGTTTCTTTAATTTCTATGTTATTAGATATTCATTGGTTTTATGATTGGATGATTAATACAATTTCTGGTGCTGGAAGTGGAGTAAAAAAAGCAAAAACTATTGGAGCTATTGCTAAAGCAGGAAAAAGTGCAAAAATTGCAGCGAGAGCTATTAGAATTTTAAGAGTTTTAAGAATTATTAGATTAGTCAGAATCAGTAAATTATATAAAGCTAGAGAAAAACTTATTAAATTAGATTTAAAAAAAAAAGAAGATGCTAAAAAAAAAGAAGTTCAAGAAAAGGAAAAAAAAAAAAAAGAAGAATTAAAAAAAAAAGAAGAAGAAGAAAAAAAGAAAATGGAAGAAGAAGGAAAAAATGGAGAAGAAGATAAAAAAGAAGAGGATAAAAAGGATGAGAAAATGGTATTAAATCAGAATAAAATAAGTGATAAAAATGGATATGAGAAATTAAATATAGATGAAGAAAAGAAAAAAAATGAAGAAGAAAATAAAGAAGATGAAAATAAAGAAGATGAAAAGAAAGAAGATGAAAATGAAAATGAAGATAATGGTGGAGTATCAGAAACAAATTCAGAATCAAAAGGAAATGAAAATGAAGAAGTTCCAGAAGAATCAAAAGTAGGAAAATTATTAGCAGATAAAACAACAAAAAAAGTTATAATATTAATATTAAGTATGATGATAGGAATAATATTATTTAATACATCATTTTATTTAGAAAAAAAAACAGGAATGGAAATGGGATTAAAAATTTTTACTAATTTTGAATCAATGAATGATCCTGATTTAAATTTAACATTTTCAATATATGTCTCAGAAAATTTAGGAACATCATCTCCTTTAGTTTATGCTAAAGTAGGATATTTACAATATCAAAATAAAACAGATGCAGATCATTTAAGAGAACAAGAAAGAAATGCTTATTCTGAGGATTGTTCTCAATTATTAATAACTGATGGTAGTAATTCTATTTGTGAATCTACTTTTGATGTTACTTCTTCAAATAGATTAAGTGCAGTTTTAAATATTATTAAAACTTGTTTTATTTGTGTTGTACTTACTGTTAGTTCTTATTGTTTTAGTAAAGATACTTCAGAACTTGTTTTAGATCCTATTGAAACTATGATTTCTAAAGTTAAAGAAATTACAAAAAATCCTATTGAAGCTCTTCAAAAAAATGAAAAAGAAGAAATTACAAAAGCACTTTTACAAGAAGAAGAAGAAAAAAATGCTTTATGTGGTTGTTTAAATAAAGAAAAAAATAAAAATACATTTCATAGAAAAAAAAAACAAGCTCCATTAGAAACAGAAGTATTAGAAAATACAATAACAAAAATAGGAGCATTATTAGCATTATCATTTGGAGATGCAGGTTCAGAAATAATAGCAAAAAATATGCAAAAAAATTCATCAGGTGAAGTTAATCCTATGATTCCAGGAAAAAAAGTTTGTGCAATTTATGGTTTTTGTGATATAAGAAATTTTACAGATACTACAGAAATTTTACAAGAAAAAGTTATGGTTTTTGTTAATGAAATTGCAGAAGTAGTTCATGAATTAACAAGTGAATATGGTGGAAGTGCCAATAAAAATATTGGAGATGCATTTTTATTAGTTTGGAAATTTCCTGAAAAATTTTGTTTTACAAGTAAAAAAACAAATGAATTAATGGTATATAATTGTGATCAAGTAAATCAATTATGTGATATGGCATTAATATCAATAATATTAGTATTAGCAAAAATATATAAATCAAAAACATTTGATAAATATAGAACAAATGAGAAATTAATAAAAAAATTTAATGGTTATTCTGTTAAATTAGGATTTGGACTTCATTTAGGATGGTCAATTGAAGGAGCAATTGGTTCTGCTTTTAAAATTGATGCTTCTTATTTATCTCCTAATGCAAATATGGCAAACACTTGTGAAGAAAAAACAAAAGATTATGGAGCTTTAATGATTATGACTGATAAATTTGTAGAAAATTTAAGTCCTGATGCTCAAAAAAGATGCAGAATTGTTGATATTATTAATGGAGATGAAACTGTTGGTTTTTATACTATTGATTTAGATCTCAATGCTTTAACTATTGATGAAGAAGAAAGTGATTCACAAAATTTTTTTAATGGAGATGAAGTTACTAAAAAAATGACTAAATATCAAAAAAGAATGAAAAGAAAAAAAAATTTAGATGATGCTATGGCTATTCCACAAAAAAAAAAATTTTGGCTTGATTTTGAAGAAAGTTCTGAAGATTTTTCTACTATGAGAAATATTTTCACTGATGAATTTTATGAATATTATAATGAAGGTTTTGATGAATTTAATTTTGGAAATTGGAATAAAGCAAAAAAATTGTTTGAAAAAGTTTTAGCTATTAAAGCTGATGATAAACCTACTATTAGAATGATGGATAAAATGAAATCTTATAATTTTAAAAAACCTTCTGGATGGATTGGAAATATGGAATAAATTTATCTTTTCAATTATTTGCTTTTTTTTTTTTTTTTTTTTGGTTTTAAAAAATTTACTTTGTTTTTTATTGATTTATTTTATTTTATTTTATTTTAGTTGATATTTGTTTGATGAAATATTATTATTTTTTATTTTTTAATTTTTAATTTAGACTTTGTTTAATTATTTTTTTTTTCATTTTAATTTACTTTTTTTTTATAATTATAACATCTTTATTTATTTATTTTATTATTAACAAATAACAGAATTTATTTTTTGAAGATAATTAATACCTTTATAAATTTTTTAATACCAAAATAAATTTATTTTTTATATTCTATTGATAAAACATATCAGCTTTAGTTAAAAAAAGTTTACTAGTTATTTTTGGAGTAGAATAATTTTTTAAAATTTGTTTTGTGAATAAATTTCTTGTTGACAAATTTAGAGATTCTTTATTATTATTATATATTAATAAACTTTTTTCCTCTTTTTTTTCTTTATTTTTAACAATTGAATTATTATAATTATTATTATTATAACTATAATTATTAAATAGATTAATATTTTTATCATTTATATTTTTATTTCTTTGATTTTTTTTGATTTTTGGGAAAAACAATTTTTTATTAAAAGAAATAAAAGAATCTTCATTTTTTTTATTTTGTTTATCTTCAATTTTTAATTTCTTAACTTTACATTCAATAGCAGATTTATTTTTCAAATGCATTTTTTTTTTTTTTTTTAAAGAATAAAAATCTTTAATTTTATTTTTAAATTTCATTTCTCTTGATTGTTTTTCTAAAGAATCAAAATCTGTTTGTTTTAAAAAATGTTGAACTAAATGTCCAGAAGGAAATTTTCCTTCTGCTATTGAATTAATTTCTTTTTCTTCATCAATTGTATTAAATTCATATTTTTCTTTTTCTTTTATTTCTTCTTTAAATTTATTTTTTTCTTCATTATTATATTTAAATATTGAACTTAATGATGAATCTGATTGAAATAAATTTTTATTAAAATGTTTAAATATTTGAATTTTAAAATTTCTTTCATTCTTTGTTATTTTTAATTTTTTTTTTTGAAAAGAACTTTGTCTTGGTATATTTGTTTCTATTATATTAATTTTATTACTTTGAATTAAACTTGAACTTAATTTTTTTTTAACTTTATTTTTATTTTTCTTTCTTTCTAATTTTTTTCTTATTATATCATTTATTTTCTTTATTTCTTCATAACATAAATTTATATATTCGCTTTTTAAATAATTAATTGAAATATTATATTTTGTTGATATAGGAAGTAAAATTTTTAAAATTCCTTTAGAAAATAATTCTAAATATTTTATTACTAAATTACTAATAAATTCAGGTTTATATGAATTTAAATCAGGAGTTAAAGAAGTATATTTCATTTTTTTTAATTTTAAAGAATTATATAATGTTAACCAATAAACAGAAATTCTTTCATATAATTTTGATCTTGTATATTCAACTCCATTATTATTATATTTAGATTGAATATCAAAGACATTTATTAAATTTCGATTTATTTTTTCAATATTCATAAAAATTTCTTTGAAAATATTAAAATATTTTTGATTTATATATAATTTTAGTTTATGAGAAATTTTTAATCTTTGGAAAATATTCATTATTTAAAATACTTCTTAATATTACTTTTTTTATTTTAATTGAATTAATTTTTTTCATAAAAATTTATTTAAACTAATTTTATATATTAAAAAAATAAAATGATAATAATAACAAATTATAAAAAAAACAATAATTAACAACAACTTTCATTTTTCTTATTATTAATTTTTTTATTAAAGCTTTTTTTATTAATTTCAATACTTCCTCTTTCATCTCTTCTTAAATATTTATTTTTATTATTTTCTTCATTTTTCATTTTTTCAAATATTCTATTAATTAAAATTACAAACATAGCATCAATATTATTTCCATTTTTAGCACTAACTTCATTGAATAAAACCTTATTTCTATCAGCAAAAGCTTTTCCTTCATTAAAATCAACTTCTCTTTTTTGATTTAAATCAATTTTATTTCCAATTATAGAAATAATAATATCTGGAGGAGAATATTCAATTAATTCATTTAACCAAGATTGAATTTTTTCAAAAGTTTCTTTTTTAGTTATATCATATATAATTAATGCTCCATGAGAATCTTTATAAAATTGTTTTGTTATTGTTCTATATTTTTCTTCTCCTGCAGTATCCCAAATACTTAATTCAATAATATTATCATTATCTATTCTATATAATTTTTTTTCTGTTAATGCTGATATTGTGGCTTTAGATTCACTATTAAATTTATTAAATATATAACGATTTATTATTGATGATTTTCCAACTGATGAATCTCCTATTAATATTATTTTACAAGGGATTTTTGTTATTTTATTTATTTTATCATTATTTAAATTTTCCTCTTTTGAATTGATATTTTTATTTATAATATTATTAAAATTATTATTATATAAATTTTCAATATTAGGTTGAATTGATGAATCTCTATATTCAGAAAAACCTAAAGGATTATCATCAAGATTTTCGTTTATTTGTGTAAATCTAACAGGAGTTGTATTATCATTTAAATTACTGTCATTAAAATTACTTTCTAATATATTACTATTATTTTCTTTTTCGTTATCTAAATTATTATCTTTTATATCCCTCATTAATTCTTATATATTAATTTTTAAATTTTTTCATTTTTTTAAAAATACTTATTTATTATTTTTTATTTTCTATTATTAATTAGAAATGAAAATAGGAATTCAAGAAAATAACTTTATTTAAGAAACATTATGATATTTACACAATAAATTTAAAATTTAAAATTATTTTAATTTTTTTTTCATTTTATTTATTTTGAAAATAAACTAAAATTTACAATTTGAAAAAAAAGTTTAATAATAATAATTCATATTTTTTTCTTTTTCAATTTCTTCATCAATATTTTTAATTCTATTTAAAACTTCCATACTTTCATTTTGACATTTATTACATTGTAATTCATAATTTTTTTTCTTTTCTTCTTCATCATGAATTTTTTTTAATAATTCATTTTTTAATTTTAATTTCTTTTCATATTCATTTTGTTTTTTATATTCTTGACTTAAAGCTCTTTGTCTATTAACATATATAACATGTTCTTTTTTATTTTTTAAAATATTTCCTTCATGTTCTAAATATTTATTATAATTATTTTTTCTTTTTTCTTTTATTTTTGATATTATATCAAAATTATTTTTTGCTACATCTTTCCTAAAATTTTTTAAAGTATTATCTCTTCTATTTTTATATAGATCATTACTTATTTTATGTTGTTTTAATAATTTTTCCATTCTTTCTTTATTTCTCATAATTAATTCTTTTTCTTCTAAATTTTTAAATTGTATTTTTTCCATTCTTTCAATATTTTTTCTTAATAATTTTTCTTTCTCTTTTGCTTTTTCTTCTTCTTTATGAAGCATATTTAATTTATTATTAAAATGATTAAAAGTATCTTCACTTTGTTTTCTTGAAGTTTTACTTTCATAATATTGTTTAAATAAATCAAGAATTTCAGAATCAATTTCAGGATTATTTAAATATGTAAAAATATTACTTTCTCTACTTGTTTTTATTTCATTTTTAAATAAAGTTGAATTTTGTGTTTTTAAAGAACTTTTTGATAAAATTTCTTCTTGACTTCTATTTATTCTTTTTGAATTTGATGAAGGATATCTTTTATATTTTTTTGAATTTTGTATTCTTTTCATTATATCAAAATTTGAAATTGAAGAATAATCGTTAGATGTTATTTTTTTCATTTTTATTACAATAAATAATCAAAATAGAAATATTATAAATATATAAAAAAAAAAAATACTAAATAGATTTTAAAAAAATAATAAATATTCGAAAAAAAAAAAGAAAAATGTATTTCATCTTATTAATTAATTTAATATCAAATATAATTTCCCAAAATCAAAACATTCGTTTTTCATTTGTAATATTTCGTCATGGAGCCCGTTCTCCATATTATGATTTAACAGATGATTTTATAGATATATTTGGTTATAAATGGGAAGGAAAAAAAGAATTAACAGGAATAGGACAAAGACAACATTTTCTTTTAGGAAATCGTCATAGAAAAAGATATATTGAAGAATATAAATTAATAAATGAAAAATATGATCCAAGAGAAATTTATGTTATTTCAACTGATTCAAATAGAACTATAATGTCTGCTCAATGTGAATTATTAGGTATTTATTTAGGAAATGGAAATAATTTAAATGATGAACAAGTTCAAAATGCTAATCCTCCTAATAATATAAGTTATTTTGATGAAGAAAAAGAAAAATTAGGTAATAAAGTTCTTCCTTATAATATTGAAGTTCCTCCTATTCATCAATTTTTTGTTAAAGACCATACTATGCAATTACATGATGTTAGAAATTGCAAAGGACATAAAAAAATTTATGAAACAAATGAAAAAAGAAAAGAAGTTGATATTTTTATTAATAATTTTATTAATAAATATGGTCAATTCTTTATTGATAAAATGAAAGAGAAACCTAAAGAAAAAGATTTAAAAAAATTTTATACTTATATTAAAGTTTATACGGTTTTAGATACTTTACTTTGTATTTATACTGATGGAAAAAATATGGAAAAATTTGAAAATAAAACAAAAGAATTAATAGATTTAAGTTATGAATTTTTTAATTTTGATTTTATAGCAAATAATTCAGACAATAATATTGATTTAGGAATTATTTCAATGTCACCAACATTTGAAAAAATAATAAATTGGATGGATTTAAAAATAAAAAAGGATAAAGAAAATATGAATTATTTAGGTTATGATATGCCAAAATTAGTTTTATATTCTGCTCATGATTCTACTGTTGGAGCTTTTGAAGAATTTATGTATGCTGTTTTTAAAACTAGTATAAATTATGCTTATTTTGCTTCTTTTGCAAATTTAGAATTAGTTAAAGTTAATGCTGGATTTGAAGAAAGTGATTATGAAGTTTATTATTATTTTGATGATAAATTTATAAAAAATTTTAATTATAAAGAATTTAAAGAAAAAGTTAAAAAAAATTTAAAAAATAAAGAACAAATTGCTAGTTATTGTCAATTTGAAGAAAAAAGTAATTTAAGTTTAGTTATTACTATTTTATTAACTATTTTATTAATAGTTTTGCTTGGACTAAATTATTATGTTTGGATTAAAAGAAATAAAAGTTCTGGAGAATATAAAGTTTCTGCATTATTGACTGAAGAATAATTATATTATTTTTTGGTTATATTTTTAATAATATTATATTTTTTATTTTATTTTTTTCATATGTTTTTTCATATATTAATAAAGAAAAAAAGAAACTAAATTATTTATACTTAATAGATAAATTATTTTTCTCCTTTAATGTCTTTTTTCCTTTGTTATTATTATTAATCTTAATTTTTATATTTTTATGAGAAGAAATTTTTTTAAATGTATTATATCGAGATTGAAAAAGTAATTTATTAACTTCTTCATCAGAATTTTTTTTGTTTAAATTATTTTTATTAAAAATACTATTTCCATTAAATTCTTTTTTATTTCCTCTATAAAATTTATTGGTACTTAAAGTCATAGAATAAACTTTATGAATATCTTCTCCATCTTTCATTTCTTTAGTATCAATATAATAAATACTTGGTTCAGGATTATTTTCAATTACATTTCTTTGATAATTATTAAATAATTCTTCAATATTTATTTCTTTTTCTTCAAGATTATTATTATTTTTTTCTTGCATAGGGAAATTTGATAAATTAATTGAATAATCAGGTAAGATTGAAAAATTTTTTGTATTTCCTAATTCATAATTTAAAAAATTGCTATCTTCTTCTTTATATTCATATTTAAGGTTTCTAAATTGTTTTTCTAATATTATTGGTTGAATTTTATTTTTAAAATTTTTTTCTGAAGTTTCAAAACTTGAATAATTTGTTTGTTTATTTGCTGTATTTGATGATGTTATGTTATTATTTTTATTTATTTTATTAATATTATTTATAATTATATTATTATAATTTTTGTTTATCTGGGTTATTTTTGGAGTTATTTTCTTTAGAGAAATATTATTTTTTGATTTATTTACTTTTATTTTTTGAATAGAATTTATTTTTGAAATTTTGGAGATTGAATTATAAGAATTTAATTTTTGAACTTGTTCTTCAGAACTTAAAATTTTTTCTCTTAAAGAATTTAATTGTCTAAAATTTGGAGTTGTTACTTTAATTGATTTTTTATTTGAAATAGAACTACTTATACTTCCACTTAAAGGTTGATTTTTTATTTGAATAGAACTACTTATACTTCCACTTAAAGGTTGAATTTGTTGACTTTTTATACTACTTGATAATTTGTTTTTACTATTCAATTTATTTCTTTTTAATATTCCAATTTTTTTTCTCAAATCATTATATGATTCTAATGTTTTATTTTTTATCAAACTTTCATTTTTTGAAAATAATTTATTTTTTTGAGTTTTATTAACTTTTAATGGTTTTATTCTAACATTTTTAACTTCCATATATTTAATTAATATTCTTTTTTTATTCTATCAATCAATAAATAAGTTTAATTATATTAAATGTTATATAAATAAAAAAGATAATAATATATATATATATATATGTATTATATATAAATGTGAATTAATTTTATTTTTTTAATTTTTTTTTTCTATCAAATAAAACTATTGATCTATCTAACATTTTAATTATGTTATCTTTAATAAAATCTTCTTTATAAAGTTGTTTTTGAAATTTCAATTTTTTTTCTCTTATTTTATCTAAAATATGACATCTATTTTCTCTTTTCATAAATTTTGGTTTAATTTTATTATTAATTAAGTTTTTATTATTAAAATTTACTTTAAAATTAATATTATTTTTTCTTTCAAAAAATTTAAAATTAGTTAGAGAATAAGTAAAATGTTCATTAAATTGATTTTTTTTATCTTTATAAGGTAATTTAATATTACCAGGAAAAACAATTTGAGTTAAACTCATACTTTTATGAAGTTTAAAATAAGAATTATTTCTGCTTCTTAAACTGTTTATCGGAGAAACATTTGGAAAATTATTTGTTAAATTAAATGAATCAGAAGAAAAATAAGAATTTATATTTTTTTCAGAATTTTCATTTGAATAATGTGTTTTAAATAATAATATATTTGTTTTAAATAATGATTTATTTGAAAATCCTGAATTTAAATTTTTTCCCATTTTTAAAGAATTTAAATTTAATAAATTGGAATATAAATTTCTACTTTTTATATTATTATTATTATAATTCAATTTTATTTTATTATTGTTTATTTTATAATTATCATTTTTAATTTTATTTTTTGGAAAAAAATCTTTTTGAGTTAATTCTACAAAAAAATTTTGAAAATTTTTATTATGATTAATATCATCTTCATCAATAGTTTCTAAAGTATTTCCTCTGTCTTTTTTCATTTCTTTTAAATATTCTTTAAATACTGGAGAATTATTTGATAATTGATCAATCGAATAGAGTTTATTATACATATCACTGTTATTATTTTTTTCTATTTCATTATCAATTTCCGTTCCTTGTTCTTTATATTGTAGATTATTATTTTCTGTTAATATTTTTTTTTGATTAATTGTTGTTATAATATTATTATTCTCTTTTTTATCTTCTGATATATTTTTAAATATATATTTATTTCTTAAATTTATTCCTATTTCTTTTAAAGATAATTTCTTTTTGAAATTGATAATTTTAAGTTTTGGAAATGGTAATTTTCTCATTGTATTTATTTATTTAAAGAAATATTATTTAAATAAAATATAAAATATATTATTAAAAAGTTTTTAGAATTAAATTATTTAATTATATTAATAATATATTAAAACAAATGTTTACTATTATTTTATATTTAATTTAATCATAATAATTAAAAATGAATTCAATGAATTTTAATTTACATTATCTTTGATATGAATTAAAAGTTAAAAAATTTACATTTTAACTTTCATAAAGCTAAATTTCATATATAAATTATTATGTTGAAATTATAAAAGAAATTAATATACTTTTAATTTTCTTCAATATTATTAATCCAATTCATACACAAATAATCATTAATTTCCACACTATCATCATTATTATCGTTAATTTTACCTTTTGATATACAATGCAAAACTAAGTTCTTATCTATGAAATCCAGAATACATTCTGGAACTTTTATCCCAAAATTATTTTTTTTATTATCTATTTTAACAAAATTAAATCTTGAACAATTTTTTCTTTTAAAATAATTTATATATAATGAATCATTTAATTTTTCAATACTTTCTTCTGAAGTTGATATTTTTTCTATATTTGAATCAAAAGAATTTATTGAATTTCTTTTTATATTTTTATTCAAACTTAAATTATGATTTTCATATTTCTTTTTGAATTTTTTTTTATAATTTTCTTTTTTCCCTGATTTATAATTTTCTTTTAAAAGAGGATATAAACTATTAATAAAATCTTTATTTTTTAATTTCTTCATAGTCATTTTTGGAAATTTTTTTTGTTGTTCGTAATAATTTTCTCCAATTAATTTCATATAAATAACATCAAAAACATTTTTTGGAATATTTAAAACATCCAAAGCAAATTTATAGCTATCAATAGATTTATTATTTTTTAAATCTAAAAGTAAATAATTATTAACTTTAACATTATGTAAAAAAAGACAATTAAGATTTGGACATTCTTTATTATTTAAAAAATGATAACAATATTTTGTAATAAAATAAATGGCTTTTAATTTTGTATTTTCATCAATTTTAAAATTTTGAAGAGATAAAATTGCTAAAGCAGCTTGATTTACAGTATCAAATTGAACAATAACATTTCTCTCATTTTTATGATGATTTAATAATATCATTTGATTTATATGACCATATTGACCTAAAAATTTTTTTTGATATAATACATCTTTAGAAAATAAATTTTCAGGAATATGGGAAATAAAAATTATATTTTTAGATAAATAATTTTGCTTAGATAAGTTATAGCTTTGCTCTGATAATAATGGAGGAAGTGTTTTGTGGAATGACATTTTTTTCCTATTATTTTTTTTAAGGTTAACCTTATATCTCAAAAGGAATAGTTGAAACAAATCACAAAATTTTTAAAAAAAAAATATTTTATTTTTCATTATTATGTAAATTATTATTTTTTTTTCAAAAAAATTTTATAAAATATAATATTAGAAAATATATCGACAAAGTTAAAAAAATAAGAAAAAATAAAATAAGGATTGAAATAAAGCAGAAATTTAAAAAAATATTTTTTGTAAAAAAACATAATTAAATTAAATTTAAAAAATGACAGAACAAACAAAAAAAGGTTCTTATCAAAATATGAAAAGAAATCCAGAACAAGATCAATGTAGAGTATTTTTAGAATCAAGTTTAAATTTTGGAGTTCCAAATTTTAAATTAGATGATACTTTAATAGGTAAAGGAAATAAATTAGGAGAAGGAATAAAAAATAGAGTATTTTTATCTCCTTTAGGAAATTCTCAATATAAATTTTTTTTAGGTAATTTTCCAATAGAAAATTTAACTCCTTCAAAAGTAACTTATTTACAAGAAGAAAATGAAAATTTAAAAAATCAAGATTTAAAAAATTTAAAAAATAATAAAACAATATATACTTATTCTTTAAATTATGGTCAAGCAAATTTAACAAAATCATTTGATTTATCTGAAATAAGAGAAGAAATAAATTCACATACTTCAAAAATAAATCCTTTTAAAAATAAAAATAATTCATTTAAATATATTATAAGTACAAATAATTCAAATTCAAATAATAAATTATCTGCATTAAAACATATTGAATTTGATATAATAAAACCAAATAGATGTTGTGATTGTAATGTTGAAGATTCACCAGAAAATCCTTTAGTTTTTTGTCAAAATGATAATTGTTTTTTTTGTACTCAATGTGATAAAACTTGGCATGAACAAAAAGAAAAAAAAGCTCTTTCTTTACATTTTAGAACTAATAAATTTAAATATACTTTATCTTATTTTGGAAATTGTCTTTTATTAGGTCATTTAAATAAACCTTTTTTATATTTTGATGAAAAAAATAAAACTTGTTTATGTGTTAAATGTGTTGAAAGTTTAAATTCTGAAGAAAGAGTTGAAAAAGATATTTCTTATATAGAAGATTATTTAAAATTAAAAGAAAAAAAAGAAGATTTTTTAAATTCAAGAATTGATTCTGTTTGTGATGATATTAAAAGAAGAATTGAATATGCTGAAAATATATGGAAAGAAATTGATAATTATGAAAAAAAATATTGTAATGAATTAGAAGATAAAAGAGTTGAAAGTATTAAATTAATGTCTGATGAAGGTTATGCTAGACAAACTTTTTTATCTTGTGTTTTTATGGAAATTCAAAGAATAATTAAAGAAATTGATTCTAAAGTTATTTTTAATAAAAATCAAAGAAATAATGTTGATGTTAGTACTTTTTTATATATGAATCAAATTTATTTAAATTATATGCATAAAGAATTAAGTTCAAATTTAGAATTATTAGCTGGAACTAATTTAGAATCTTTTATTAAACCTATTATTAGTTTAAATGATAATAATTCTATTGATTATCAAAAAATTAGTTTAGAGAAATTTAATTTGAATGACTCTTTTGATGATGAGTTTTAAATTATTTTTTTATTATATATTAATTTTTTTTTAATAAAAATAATATTAAATAAAATAAATTTAACAAGAGGTTCACTTCTTAATATTAAATATATTAATTTTAAACTATCTAATTTATAAATTAAAGGTTTTATTTTAATAATCTTAATAGTGGTAAAGCTTAGACATTAAAACATGAATAAGCTTTAAAGATAATTGAGAGTTAATAATATTTTAATAAAATCATAAACATATCTTTCAAATCAACTTTATATATAATATATACAAACAAGGATAAATAAATCATTAATAAATTTACATAAATAAATCAAATAATAAATTCATACCAATTTTTAATCTATTAACCCTTCATTATTATAATATAAACTTAAAGGGATTTTATCTTTAGGAGAAACATTATCAAAATTAATAGTATTATCATCTTCTAAATCTCCAATTAATAATTCATTGAAATTTAAATCTAAAATTTTATTATATTCAAAATGATCTAAATCATCATCATCTTTAAAACTTAAAGGACTTAAACAAACACTTTCCGAATTATTAGAATTTGAAAAATTAGTAGTTTCAGAAATATTATTTTCATTATCATTTGATAAAGTAGAATTACTTAATTTCCTAATTTTATTCCTATGATTATTTCTAGAAGAAAAACATTCACAATAAACATTTTCAGGATCATAATTATCATTATTAATAACATTTTTTCTATATTCAGAAGCTAATTTTTTATTATGACTTGAACAATAAAATGGAATTGAAATATTATTTTTATTTTCAATGCAATAAAATTTTTTTAAAAAATTCAATGAAAAAATCATTCCTTTTTCAATTGCACAAGGAATATGAAAATAACATTTGCATTTAGGATTATTACATTTCATTACTGCTTTTTCTTTACTTAATTTTTGATTACAATATTTACAAGAATTTTTATATCTCCATTTTCTAATTTTATCTCTTGAAATATTTTCAATTTTACATTCTTCAAATAATTCAGGAATAAATTTTAAACATAAAGAATGATAATAATTATCATATTTTTCATTATAACATAAAACACCATTATTTAAAGAACAAATAAAACATTTTATATTATCAATAGGAATATTTTTTTCAAAGGCGTTTTTACATCTTTCACATTTGAAATTATTTATATTTTCTTCTGATAAATTTAATGGTAAATGATAACATTTTGGATGAAAATTACATTTACAAATTGAACAAGAAATTAAATTATCTGATGAATATTCGTTATATTCTAAACATATTTCACATCTTTTTAATTGAGGTAAAGGATTTTTTGCTTTTCTTCCACGTAATGTTTTTTTTGAAATATATTGTTTTAAAATTGAAGCATCAAATTCTTGTTTATTTATTTCATTTTCAGAAATTGTATTTTCATTTTGGGAATTTGAAATTAAAACTTTTTCGTTTTCAGAAAATTGCATTTATTTTTCTTTTTTTATTTTTTATATTTAAAAAAATTAATTGGTATTTATATAGTTTTTTTTTATTTAGAAATTTCTGGAAAAGTTTTGTTTTAATTTTTTATATTTTAGTTTTTTGCTTTTAATTTTTAGATTGATTTTTATATAATAATTCTTTGGTATTCATTTTTTGTTTTTATTGATGTTAGTATTCTGAGTATTATGAAGAAACGTATTTTTTTTTCAAGATTTTTGAAAAATTTTTTTTTAATCCTTTTTTTTTTGATTTATTTATTTTGTATAAAAATATTCTTTTATTTTTTTTTATAAAATATTTTCTTTTTTTCTTGTTTTTTTCTTTTAAACATTTCAAAGTAAACTTTTAAAGAATATATTAGATAAGTTTTAATTTTTTATAATCAATAAAAAAATATTAATCAGTATAAATAATAAATTAATTAATTATTTTTTTTATTTTTATGGAAAACTCGGAAATAACGGTTGATTGTTCAAATATAAAAGATAAAAAAGAATTACATGAACAATTTAAAATTAAACTTAATTTTCCAGATTATTATGGAATGAATTGGGATGCTTTTTGGGATTGTTTAACAGAAAAAAATCCTCTTCCAAATAAATTAATAATGAAAAATTATAATAATTTAAAATTAATTTTATCAAATGAAACAAAAATTTTTGAAAAAATAATAAAAGATTACAAAGAAGAAAATCCAAATTCAAAATTTATTGTAGAATATAATTAAAAAATAAATATATATTAAAAACAATAAAAAAATAATATTATAAAATTAACAAAAAAAAAATAAATTAATGTCAAATACAGAACCAAATGAAATAATAGAATCAGATTATGAAACTCAATTAATAGAATATGAAAAATTAATAAATGAATATGCTGAAAAAGGATTATATAAAAAAGCAGAATTATATAAAAAAAAAATAAAAGAAATAAAAAATTTAATAAAAAAAAAGAGAAAGAAAGATTTAGAAAAAAGACAATTAATAGAAAATGAGAATTTAGAAATAAATTATAAAACAGAATTAAAAGAATTAAATAATTATTGGGATGAAAAATTTAAAGATTTAGAAGAAAGAACACAAAAAGCAGAAGAAGAAATAATTGAAAGACAAAATAAAGAAATGAATGAATTATATTCAAGTTTAGAAAATGAAATGAATCAAGAAATTAAATATAGACCTTCAGCTGAATATTTAAAATTAGAAGCTCAAGAAAAACAATTAGCAAAATTTCAAAAATTTAATGAAGCTGAAATTATAAGAAAAAAAAAAGAAAAAATTAAATTAAAAGATATTAATAAAAAAGAAAAACAAAAACAAAATAAAATTCAAAAAGAAACTTTAAATAAAAATAAAAGACATGAATTAGAAAAAGAAATATTGAAAAAGAAATTTGAAAATGAATTAGAACAACTTAAAATTAAAAAAATTCAAGATTTAGAAAAAGTAGAAAAAAAATATTCAAATAAAAGATTAGAATTATCTCAACAACAAAAAGCTGAAAAAAATATAACTGAAAATGGTAAAATATTTTCAAGAAGTAATATTCATGGAAATTATTCTGCATTTCAAAATAATTATAAAACAACTGAACCTTCTAAATTAAATGTATATAATAATACACATTCAAATGTTAATTCTAATATTGATGAAGTTAATATAGAAAGTGAAGAAGATAATAATAATAATATTAAAAATGAAGAAAATAATATTGATAATAATAATTCTGAAAATAATAAATCAAATGAAAAAGAAGAAAATATAGAAACAAATGAAAAAGAAATAAAACAAGATTAAAAAATTAAAAATAAATTATTTTAATACCTAATAAATTAAATTATAATATAATTTTTCAAAAATAAAATAAAATAAAAAAAAATAAAAAAATTTAAACATATTTAAAAAAAAGAAAATGTTTCCTCTTTCATTTAATTATTTATTAAAATATATAATAATAGGTGATTCATCAGTAGGAAAAAGTAATATTTTATTACGTTACACACATAATCAATTTAATGATGAATATCAAGCAACAATTGGAGTAGAATTTGGAGCAAAAAATATAAATATAAAAAATAAAGTATATAGAATTCAAATATGGGATACAGCAGGACAAGAAAATTTTAGAAGTATAACAAGAGCTTATTATAAAAATTCTGTTTGTGCTTTAATTGTTTATGATATATCAAAAAGAGAAAGTTTTAATCATGTTATGAATTGGATTGAAGAATGTAAAAGTCAATCTCCAAAAAGTATTATTTTTATTCTTGTTGGAAATAAAAATGATTTAGAAAATGAAAGAGAAGTTTCTTTTGATGAAGGAAATGATTGTGCTAAAATTAATAATATTTTATTTTTTGAAACTTCTGCTAAAACTGGAAAAAATATTAATGAAATTTTTGAAAAATCTGCTGAAGAAATTAATAATAAAATTGAAAATGGTTTTTATGATTTAGAAAATGAATCATGTGGAATTAAAATTGGAATTTCTGAAAATAATAATTATTCAAGTGGAAACAATAATAAAAATAATATTTCTTTGGATTTAAGAGATAAGAAAAAAGAAGAAGATAATTTTAAATGTTGTTAATTTATTTACATAATATTTTTTTTTTATACTTTTATTATTTTTTTTTAATATTATTATTTTATTTTTTCATGTATGCTATTATTTTTATCTCTTTTTTATTAATCAATTTTTCTCTTTCAGTTTTAATTTTACCTTTTAAAACTGAATTAATTTTTGAAGAAACAGAAGTTTTAGATAATTTATTTGATATTAATGAATTAACAGAATTAACAATAGGAGAACCAAATCAAATAATAAAAGCAAAAATAAGTATTCAAGATTATAGTTTTCATTTATTAGAGAAAAAAAATAATTCAAATTATTATATTAAAGAACTTTCTAAAACATGTATATATGAAAGAGAAACACCATATTATTTTTATGACTCTCCATTTACTACAGGTTATTATCTTCAAGAAAAATTTTTTTTTAAAACAAATGAAAATAAAATTAATATTTCAGAAAATTTATTTTTTATTTTAGCAACTGATCAATCAGATAATATTCCTGGTTTTATTGGATTAAATTTTGAAAAAGAATCAGAAGATTCTTTACATAATCTTATTTCATTATTACAATATAGAAATAATATAAATAATAAAATTTGGTCAATTAAATATGATAATGAAAATGAAGGTAATTTAATTATAGGTGATTATTATCATAATTTTGATAAAAATTATAAAGAAAAAAATTTTTTTTGGACTAAAGTTACTTTTTTAGAATTTTTCAAAGGTTGGATAATATATTTTGATAATATTTATTGTGGAAATAAAAAATTAGAAAGTAAAAAATATGCAAAATTTTCAGTTGAAATGAATTTAATTGGTGCTCCTTATGAAATTAAAGAAATTTTTTTAGAAAAAGTTTTTGTTAAAGATAAATGTGAAGAAATAAAACATCAAAAAAATCAAATTGGAATTTTTGTTTGTGATGATAATATTGATTATTCTAAATTTCCTGATATTAATTTTTATAATAGAGAATTAAATACTACTTTTATTTTAAATAAAGATGATTTATTTTTAAAAAAAAATAATAAAATTTATTTCTTAATGTATTTCCCTAAGGATAAAATTGTTTCATTTTTTCATTGGAATTTAGGGAAACCTTTTCTTAAAAAATATATTTTAATTTTTGATGCAGACAAAAAAATAATTGGAATTTATAAAGAAGATATTAAAAACTCTTTTATATTTATTTTAATTATAATTTTAATTTGTACTATTATTGTTTTAATTTTCATCTTTTTCAGATTCTTTATGAATAAAAAAAGAAAAAAAAGAATATATGAAGTTGATGAAAATTATGAATATCTTTCTGTTTAAAAAATAAAATATATATATTTGGGTAAATTTAGAAAATACAGAAATATATGTTTTAGAAAATAAATTTATACAAATAATATTTCAATTTTTTTTTATTTAAAAATATTATTCATTTTTTAATTAGAAATATATTGTTATTTAATTTATAAAATAAATATAAAAGATTTTGTTTAATTTTTTTAATATTAAAATAAAAGTTTTAAATATTTTTAGAAACAAATTCCTTAACTATTAATATATATCCATTTAAAGGTCTCTATATCAATTCCTCTTTTAATATCTATTAAATATTCTTATTATAATTTAAACATTGAATTTTTTTATTTTTCTTTCTTTTTTTTTTAAAACAGTAATATTTTGTGAATTACTATTATTTTAACTTTTTAATAACTTTTTTTCTTATGAGATTCTTATTGAGAATTCAAAACAATTTTTTATACTTTTTAATGAATTAAAAGAGTTGATTGAATTTAATTTCATTCTTAAAAATTGTTTTTTACTTTTAAAAAATAAATTTGAAAATTCAAAAAGTAAATTCTGAAATTTTTGATAAAATTGAAAAAATAGTATTTTTTTATAAATTTTTTTTTTATATTAACCTCAAAATCATGATTGGATATAATGGATAATTTACAAAAGGATTATTTGCACTTATTGAACGAATTAAACGATTTTGTACATAACCTAAACTCTTTTCTATTTGATTATTATGTTCTATTTGAAGTTGAGGATTTATTTGAGGATAAATATATG